>JAFMSR010000009.1:25731635-25739444 GCA_022818135.1 Saxidomus purpurata
GATTGACAAACCTTCAGGCGTGACTGAATTCGAACCAAATCGCTCTGAAGCACTTAATTCTGTTTAAACAAAAAACTCACACAAATGTAAGCAAATTACGTGCACATTCCATTGATTTGGAGTTTCACATCACCAGTTCACAGTCGTATGTATCAAACTCACAACTTTCATACAACTAAAGCACGTGAAGACGATATCTCTTTCTCAAATTGAACAGTGCAGTGCACCCCTGTAGACATAAAAATTAATTCCGAAATGTGCGGATATAGTACTTGTATAAGTGTCCGAGTCTGTAGCACATGATAATGGCGGCAAGTCCGAGACTGAATTTGTTCATGATGAAGTGTCTGGTTACCTAGAGAATAATGATTTTACTCTTGATGAGGAAATTATTCGTAACAATGACAAATTAGTGTTTGACCCCATTTGCCCACCAATCGAATCGCTCAGATGTTCAAGTAAACGTCTTTCATTTTTATTAAAACTACCTATTGAAATCACTTATAATAATTTATTAAAAGTTCGCTCTAAATAGAAAGCACTTTAGCTCCACCGTCAATCACGGACCTATATACACATGGTTCGTGCCACAATACATGTCGGTGGCTATGCAAAAGGTCAAATGGGGTTAAACACTAAGTACGTTTGAAATTATTAAGTCAAATTTTCACAATTAAAAAACCCCGGTCGCCAGCTACCGCTCGCTCCCTTAGGATTTTGTAATTGTGAAAATTTGACTAAATAAATTCTAACTTATACCTAGAAGACATTTTTTGTAGACAATGTTGACTTACTCTTGAGAGACGCACATAAAAAGAGCTGTCAATTGTAAGAGACAAATGCCCCCAAAGTGGTGTCTCATAATTTGTGACCTTAACCTTTATGTCCATGTGCTGAACATTTGTGCCAGTTTATTGACTGACTGACTGTGATTTACCCTCGGTTCCGGCCGAAGCCATATGACCGAGCGTGACATAGGAATATAATATTATTTAGAGACACATAATTCTTTAATTATATTAAATTTATTTAAAAATCCGTTCATGGACACTGCACTTTCCCCGAGTGTCCTCTCTCATTATTTGCAATTTCAAGGAATTGCCTTCATTATTTTTGAGTTCTGCTCCGGACAAGAAATGTCAAGAATTTTTAACAAAGGGGAAACTTAATAAATAATGTGTTAATTTAAATTACTGCACTTTCTATACTAGCGGAAAAAAGAAACTGTGCATGGGAATAATATGATATAACTTAGATATATATGAAATCGCAAAACAAAATTTCAACAGGGTTTTATCTGACCTTTATTTAACACCAGCTCAATTGATATGGTTATTGCATCAGCAGCGTCTTGGATAGAGATCAGTTTTCAGAGATGTTCATCTCATCAATACCGTGTATGTCAACCATTGGAATCGATGCATGCTTTGCAACAACGCCTCATTGATGCGACAAGTGTGCTGAAAAATGCCTGGGAAATACCCATCGAGTTTCTCGCAAGTGCACGTGACAGGTCGGGTGACATCAACGGCTGATTTTGAAGGCGACGTAAGCGACAATGCATCTCATCCCACATGTGTTCTATAGGCGACATATCCGGTGACATTGCAGGCCAGGTCAGCACATTCACATTGTTTTGGATCAAGAAGTCGGTGACGACCCGCGCGATGTGCGGGCGAGCGCTATCCTGTTACTATGTGGCGTTACGTTGCTGCACAAATGGAAGGACGTGAGGCCGTATGATTTCGTCACGGTATCTAATGCCTGTACGTGTGCCGTCCACAACCACGAGAGCTGTTCTGCCAAGGGATGAGATGCCACCCCACACCATGACACTACCTCCGCCGAATGGACGTCGTTGAATCACACAACTGTCACCAACTGTTCACCAACACGACGGTACACTCTAGAACGACCGTCGCTGCTGTCGAGATGAAATTGACTCATCCGTGAAAAGAAAACGTGCCCAGTCCTGTTGCGTGAAGTGTATGTGTTGTCTACACCAGGCAAACCGTGCTACACGATGACGTTGCTGGAGAACAGGACGTATGATTGGACGTCGTGGACGTATGCCTCGTTCAAGCAATCGATTACGTACCGTTCGGGGCCGAATTCGTCTAAGACCAGGAATACTTCCAGCCGTCAAAGTAGCAGTTCCGAGTCGTATAACGACCCGGATGTACGTTTCCTGGCGATTACACGTTACGCGCGGACGTCCTGACCGAGGTCCCAAACTGTTGGTACTGTCTCCACAAGGCGTCTACAGTATTCCGGTGCACACCAAATTGTCTGGCAACGTCAGTATGACGCACACCAGCTTCAATCATGCCTACGGCGCGGCATCTGTCAGTTTCATTCAACCTTGGCATGGCGTATCAAAGACGTTCTTCAAAATTATGCAGGTTTTGTGTCTTAAAGGTATCAACACTTTGCTTTTACACAGGTTTAGGCGACAATTGACTGCTGGCAGAAAAAAACGTGAAAACGAAGACGTTGGCCAGACAGACAAACTACCCGTGCAACTCATGCATTGACCAGTGTAAATGACCGAGAGGGATACACAACTTACCTGTGTAAAGTTTCAATCTTTAATTTATCAAATTGAGCGATACATGAACGTTTTACACATGCACAGTTTCTTTTTTCCGCTAGTATATAATTGTGTTCTTTCACTGTATTAAGTCATAATAAAATCTTTTGCGCACTTAATTTCCAAAATCCCTAGTCATAATTTAATTTTACTTTATTATGTCAAGCCCCTGTGACCTTCACCTAGTAACCGGAAACGTGAACCATGCACAACTAGGCATTGTACTCTTCACTTCTGTAAAATATCAATAAACTGTGACATGGGGTTTTTGGATATCAAAAGCGCACAAGATTTTACCATTTCAAGCCTCTCTGACATTTGACCTAGTGACCCGAAACATGGACCATGCATAACTAGAGCTATCACTAAATGTGATTAATACCCCCAAAAGACTGCTTTATAAACTGAGAAAGTTCGTAGTAACAGAATACCTTGCAAACAAACTAAAAAGAGATATTGTTCTTGGCAATAACTCTGTAATTTGTCAAGATAGAGTTATGGTTCTTGTACATTGCACTTCCTCTCATTGTGCTTGACCATTTTATGAAGTTGTATTGAATTCCAACCAGAAGTTTTCGAATAATGCTCCGTACAAGGAAAAGTAACAAAGGGCAATAACTCTGTAATGAGTCAAGATTGAGTTATGGTTCCTGTGCACTGCACTTCCTCTCATTGTGCTTCATCATTGTATGAAGTTGTATTGAATTCCAACCAGTAGTTTTCAAGTTATGCTCCGGACAAGGAAAAGTAACAAAGGGCAATAACTCTGTAATTAGTCAAGATGGAGTTATAGTTCTTGTGCACTGCACTTCCTCTCAATGTGCTTGACCATTGTATGAAGTTGTATTGAATTCCAACCAGTAGTTTTCAAGTTATGCTCCGGACAAGGAAAAGTAACAAAGGGCAATAACTCTGTAATGAGTCAAGATTGAGTTATGGTTCCTGTGCACTGCACTTCCTCTCATTGTGCTTGACCATTGTATGAAGTTGTATTGAATTCCAACTAGTACTTTTCGAATTATGCTCCGGACAAGGAAAAGTAACAAAGGGCAATAACTCTGTAATGAGTCAAGATGGAGTTATGGTTCTTGTGCACTGCACTTCCTCTCAATGTACTTGACCATTGTATGAGGTTATATTGAATACCAACCAGTAATTTTCAAGTAATGCTCTGGAGAAGAAAAAATAACAAAGGGAAATAACTCTGAAAATACTCTATATAGAGTTATGGTTCTTGTACACTGCACTTCCTCTCATTGTGCTTCATCATTGTATGAAATTGTATTGAATTCCAACCAGTAGTTTTCAAGTTATGCTCCGGACAAGGTAAAGCAACAAAGGGCAATAACTCTGTAATTAGTCAAGATGGAGTTATGGTTCTTCTGCACTGCACTTCCTCTCAATGTGCTTGACCATTGTATGAAGTTGTATTGAATTCCAACCAGTAGTTTTCAAGTTATGCTCCGGACAAGGAAAAGTAACAAAGGGCAATAACTCTGTAATTAGTCAAGATGGAGTTATAGTTCTTGTGCACTGCACTTCCTCTCAATGTGCTTGACCATTGTATGAAGTTGTATTGAATTCCAACCAGTAGTTTTCAAGTTATGCTCCGGACAAGGAAAAGTAACAAAGGGCAATAACTCTGTAATTAGTCAAGATGGAGTTATAGTTCTTGTGCACTGCACTTCCTCTCAATGTGCTTGATCATTGTATGAAGTTGTATTGAATTCCAACAAGTAGTTTTCAAGTTATGCTCCGGACAAGGAAAATGCAACAGACCGACCGACCGACCGACCAACCACCGGGTGACTCCTATATACCCCCCTAAACTTCGTTTTGGGGGTATAACTAGGCATGGTAACTCTCATTTCCGTGAAGTATCATTAAATTATGACCAGGGGTTTTGGATATTTGGCGTCCACAAGTTTTTACTATCTCAAGCCCCTGTGACCATGACCTTTGACATAGTGACCCGAAATATAGTTTAGTACAAAAGTGGACTAGTACACAAAACTTAAACTGGGATTCCAAGTCGATAAAGGGCCTTAATTAAAAGACAGTTATTTTCTCTTGCTTACAGATGGAGGTCATGATGCAAACAAGAGTTCCAAATTTCACAAAAAAATCTCGAGGGTTAAGTCAGTAAGTGACATTTACCCAGACTCGATGTATTTTCTAAGTAAAAAAGGGCAAAAGTTCTGACAAAAACCTTCACAGAGTTAAGTATTCTTGTCGGTGTATGGAGATATGATGGTAAATAGATATGGTAATTTTCAAAGCAATATTTGTAATGGTTTGAAACAAAGTGGGGTAATACGAAAAACTTAGTCAAGCTCATCGCACTTTCCAAGTCGAAAACGGTCCATTACTCTGGAAAAAAACCTTGTAAGTTTCAAAGCAATCTCTCTACTGTTTTTTAGATAAAGTGGGGTGGTACGGAACACTTAATCAAGGTATGACGCCGACGAGGCGAGGAGGATAGCTCCCCTTTTCTTCGAAAAGTCGAGCTAAAAACTGCTCAGATCAGTTTTGTTTAATTTTACCATCGATTTGAATGCCAAAGTGCAAAAGGCAAAATTTTAGTTCCAGCAGTCAATAAAGAAGTAAGTTAAACAATTTCTTACATGTTTGTAAATATTTATTTTTGGTATGACATACATTACATGGTAATTAACATGTGTAAACATATCATAAACAATTAGTTTAACAATTTACGTAGTTTTTGGTTTCACTTTGTGGCAATTTTAATCACAAAGTTTTAACATGATTATTTCGACCAGCAATGTTAGTAAGACATCTTGTAAAAAGAATGCTCCGACTTTACCTGCATATAGAAAATCAAATTTCATGTTAAAGAAATAGCATCAGAATGATCTACAGGTAAAGTCGTATATTCTTCACTGGAGTGACAGCCGCACACGAACCCAAACCTCTTTAAGAGGAGAAAAAAACGTGTGTCCGTCGCATGCACGTAGGGGTAGACCCTAATTCACTCCTCCGAATATAGGAACTACGGACTTTGTCCAAGCATATATAGTCTATATATGAACTGTGTAAACAGTACAGTTCCTAAAAAATTGCCGTTTGTTTTAAATTGAATAATCCAACAATCTAACAACGTTTTATTTTATATCATTTATAAACTTTCTTATATACAAATATGTTTTCATAACAAATAACAATAAAGAAAACAACTCTTCTAAGACATGTACTTAAATTTTTTACCAGAGTATATCCCTTTCATACGAGAAAATTTAAGTTTGCAGGGTTTGTAGTTTTAAAATTCCCGCTCAGATAGATTTATAATGCATTTTTTTAATAGTTATACACGTATTTTCGTATAATCTCAACAGATGTTCTTGGGTATCATATACAGTTATGAAGAAAAAGTGGCACAGAATTTACTAAAGCCGAAAGGAAGACTGGGCTAAACTAAGCACCAAACACCAAGCTTTAAACGTACATGATATCCTCAGCTTATTTCAAATTCTGTCTAATCATACAAACTACAAATCATGATGTACATTGTATCTATGACACTTATATCTGTTCTTGAGCAAGATTCAAACAAAATAACATAATTTTAAAGTCCCATGATCACGTTCGATTTACTCAAAGGAAAAGGTATTTACTGAAAGTGTGAAAACGATGATGCTGTATCTGATTCACTTCTTCACGAAAAGGTATTGTTAAAAAAAACTGAAAAAAATTTAGAAAAAATACTGTGCTGTATCTAAAACAGATACTTTCGATTTAAAAAGCAAAATTAAGAATGGCTCTTGTATTAATAACAACCAACTTTGAAGAAAGACAGATTTCTGTGAAATGTAGGTGCTAAAAGTATTGTATCATCCAAAGTGATCAAGGGACTTTAATGATATATCTAGGTCTTTTAATACATATAAATACATGTACATACATATTATTTAAGTTGTTGATCACGAGTATTCATTCCCATTGTTGAATTACTGCAACTCTTAAATTGATTTAGACTTTCTCACTTAAGTCATGTCCAGTGATCGAATGAATGATGCTAAGATTAATTCTTTGCTAGACCTTATTTGGAGTCGAGTGACTAAAATTTGTAACTGTGCTCATAGGTATCTTCAACTAATTTTATAATAATGCACACATCTTTTCAGCTTATGGTTTTTGCCATTGTCATTGAAAGAAAATGGTAGTGTCATTGGCTAGCGCCTCATTCTCTCATGTATGTCACCATCCCATAGTTGTACTGTCTCACAACTTCAATGTCAATTACTCAACGCAGTATAAAACGAAGAATGAAGCTACTGTAAACCAATCAATTTTCGAGCTTATACTTTTCATGTATTGCCTTTGGATGATATTTAATTTTGCGTAATAATTGTAACAGTTATTGTTAGAGTTAGTTATTCTAACCGTTATTGTTGTTATTACTGTTATCGTTACTGTTGTATTATAGTTACTGTTATTATTAGTTATTATTATTTTTACCGTAATTGTTATAGTTACTGTTATTGTTACTGTTGTATTATAGTTATTGTTATTCTTACCATTATTGTTAAAGTTACTGTAATTGTTAGAGTTAGTGTTAGAGTTATTGTTATAGTTACTGTTATTGTTAGAGTTAGTGTTAGAGTTATTGTTATTCTTACTATAGTTACTGTTATTGTGACTGTTTTGTTATTGTTACTGTTAAAGTTATTATTAGTATTGTTATTACGTATATTGTTATTGTTACTGTTATCGTTAAAGTTACTGTTATTGTTAGAGTTACTGTTATTCTTTACCTTTACTGTTATAGTTCTTGTTATTGTAAGAGTTAGTTATTTTTACCGTAATTGTTATAGTTATTCTTACCGATATTGTTATAGTTATTCTTACCAATATTGTTACAGTTATTGTTAATCTTACCGTTATTGTTATAGTTATTGTTATTCTTACCGATACTGTTATAGTTATTGTTAATCTTACCGTTATTGTTATTGTTACTGTTAAGTTTTTGTATTGTTATTACTTATGTTATGTGAATGTTATTATAGTTACTGTTACGTTAAAGATTATTATTATATTGTTATTCTTACTGTTATTGTTATATTTATTGTTATTTTAGTTATTGTAATAGTTATGTTGTTATTCTTACCGTAATTGTTATAGTTATTAATCTTACCGTTATTGTTATAGTTATCTCATGTTATTGTTATAGTTATTGTTAATCTTACCGTTATTGTTATAGT
>JAFMSR010000009.1:25739944-25760668 GCA_022818135.1 Saxidomus purpurata
TAAATAAGACAATGTGATTCTAATAACAGTTCACTCTGTCAAAGTCATATATTAAGTACTTCGATACAGCAGCTAAAGGTACTTTTTAAGTACTGCCGACTATATTGTGCCGAATAGCACCTGAAACAAACAACAAAACAACATCATATTGTTGTACTTACACACACTCTTCACATTGTCCGATGTTATTTTCAGTTATTTGACAGTTCTTGCATTTCCCGCCATTATAACACCAGTCATGGCATATTGAGCGGTTACAGAATGGACCTTCATAATGTTGATCTATACATCTGAAAATAATGCCACACAAAAAAATCTTAGCAAGATTTTCAAAAATTTATATTAGCTTTAATCATTAAATTTGCCTTTCAAGTGCATGACGTGATACAAATTTAAAGATTATAATTTTCTTTTTGATTTCTTTATGAACTACATCAAGTATTTGGTAATAACTTTTCCAGGATACTTCTCCCTTTCAGGCCGCAAGGTTAATTTCATACCTTGTGAAAGATTTGGATTACTTTCTTTTAATTTGACCAACAATCACCTTTGTTATACCCTATCATCTCAACTACAAGTCAGATAACCTATAAGTCGCGGTCCCAAATTTGATTAATCTGTTGCGACCACACTATAAGACCAATAAATATGATAACTTGTCACTCACAGAAATTAAACGAAGTTTAAATCAGAAGATTTATACAAGAATGTAACATAACTGTCCATTCAATATTTTCATAAATACTAATCATTAGGGCTGTAACGATACATTCGAATATTCGATTTAGTCGAATACAGTTTTGTCCGAATTGTATTCGTTATTCGCCATGTGCCGAACCGAATATTTACGAATATAGATAAAAATTGCATGATTTAAACTAAAGTCATTTGAATTTACCTAAAACAGATGAAATCTACTGAAAACGCTTCCGTTTCATAGCGCATTTTGCACTATTTCGTCGTAATACCCCACCCACAACAGTTGACAGATATTTTCACGACATTTATTTAGTAGACGTCGGGCCGATATTTGATGTTGGTTTACAATTGAATAAATGATTTTCATAATTTCTGGGTTTTAAACTGATTGAATTCATTTAAATTTCACATTCAATTAAAATTTGATTTCAACAAGTGGGAATTCCCATTTTACGACATCCGAAAACCGTCTACATCAACAACATGTCTAGCATCGAGGAAACCGTTGAAATCGTAGATCCTCTTTACTCTATAGTCGTGTCTAGTCATTTTTTACTAAACAGTTCTAGTCATTTGAACTCAGAGCTCTTTAAGTTACATGTTTACTCAGTGGTTTTTTTTTTACGTTTGAGCAGTATTATTTCACAGTGATTTAAGTACGAAGAAAGTATTATATGTAGTCAGCAGACTGTAATATATTGTTGGCAAAAGCCATATAATGTTCACTTGTTCAATGATTTTAGTATAGTATTCATATTCATGAATAAATATTCGTATTCGTCACCCTGTATTCGTGATACGTATCGTATTCGCCCCTTAGTGTATTCGTTACAGCCCTACTAATCATAAATACATTATTATAAAAAACCCTTACTTGCAGTAAGTCTCTTCTACCTTGTTAACCATTCGTACTGAGCACTTTCCATTGTTACCGCACTTACAGCTTTCACACCTCTGACCCATGTAATACAGTGGGCAGGTACAAAGTGGTGTACCGTTTTCTGTAAGGAAATAAGATTTCTTGCTGTATTAATGATTAAATCTAAGCCACCAAGTATGTACAAAATGATATATGAAATACATAGCAAGGAGGACATTGCCGTTAAATAGCTAATTATCATTTAGAAAGCTTTTCTTGTATACGCAACTAAAGTCTTTGAAATTCTTGTTTTTCTTTTGAAATTATTAAGAGGGACCCACTCGGTGAATGACGGCTTTTAAAATGATGTCATAAAAGTTTGCCATATGCAAAACATTCGACTCTAGCGCTATACCAGGCACGATCTAAAACTATTTTTATACAAATACACTATCTAAAATCACTATAGAATATAACATATGAATATGATAAAACCAAATTCAAATTTTTTCAAATATACTCAAAAGCAAAAGAAATGCATTTTAATTTTCCTATTGTACAAAAAAGTGTCATCCTATTTTGTTTCATTAAAATATGTATACTAAGATTAATTTCCTATCTGTCTGCATGAAATTACCACTTGATTCTTTGATATTTTTTCCAATGTATTTGCACCAGATATTATAAATTTCAAGTCAATAGCAAAGTTGCGTTTTACAATATTTACTTACCACCAATGGTGCAATTTCCACCGTTCTTGCAGTAATTTATACAGCCGAGACTTGTTTCACACCGGTCGCCCGCAAACTTCGGCGGGCATTCACAATGAACTTGGGCTGTCTGTCCTACCACATTGGCAAGAACACATTTACCTGTTCACAAAGAATATATTTATATATATAATGTCTCTGCAGCATCTTTTAAAGTCCCAGGAGCACAATAACAAGTAGCTCTTATTCTACCAATAGAGATGTCGTACCTGTGAAAATGACCTTTATTTGTACAAAAACCATTCAGAACTTTGCTTTTTTTTAAATTGCTAAGTATGTATTATAAATATATTGCAGTATTTTTTTTCAATGATATTGCAAAAAAGTCGAAAGGCTTTCTGGTAACTCTTTTTTGTGAAGAAACAACTTGAATACAAAAGAAGGGCATAGTATTATGTCAACATTGTTTTAGAGTGAATAGAACATGATTCTATCATCACTCCAACAGTAAATATATTCTACTATATCAGTAAATTCAAAGTGATCCTGGTACTTTAAATGCTAGTCAACTTTAAACCTCCATTTTTAATCTCTGCAGAAAGCAAAACAACAATATGTACACATACATGTATCACAGGAAAATTAACTACGTGTTGATTTAAATGAAATAAATAAAATAAGAGAAACATTTGGTAGATCCCATGTTTGAATTACAGATGAACAGATCTGAAAAGTCAACAAGTGTCTTACAATATTTATAATGAAAATATATGCAGTTGTTTCTAAGAAGGACCCTTGTATATATTTTTTGCATGATTTACTGGAGAAGTATTTATATTCACGAGTTCTTTATTTCATAATTTTTCCAATTTCAATTTATTTACAAGTTTTTAAATTCCTGAGCAAGCACTAATTTTATATTTAATCACTGTTAAATATTTTAGCAAGTTTGATGAACTTACAAAGAGCTCCACTTGCAAAACTAAAAACCTCACAAAAAAAACAAAAAAACTTTTGCTATACTACACCAAAAAATTTAAAAAATGTTTCTTGAAATTTCATGAAAATAGGAACGATTTTTTTTATCTTTAAAGTTACTAATACCAAGTTTTTGATAATTACCTCCATTTAGACAATGTACATTTGTACAATTCACAGCAACATTTTCACACCGCTCCCCATTATATCCAGCTAGACAATCGCACGACAAAGCATTTCCTCGCAAGTGACAAGCAGCACCATTTTCACAATACCCGTCACACGTGCGTTTAGCACACTTCGTCTTTGGATCGTACCCAGGTAAACACAGACATTGTGGTGCCGATTTATCATTGTTCTTATTACAGATGACTGTTCCCCCATTTTCGCACAAGATTGTGGAAACTTGCAGTCCACATTTTTCACATCGCAGACCTGAATTTTTAAGTAGCAGACATCAAGGTTAAAATTCAGTCAAATTTAGTTAAATCTATTGCAGCTAAAAGACTGCGGGCTAACTTTATACTCTCCCTGGTAAAATGCTAAAAATTTGTACACTTGAATCGAAGCGAAGTAGGGGTAGTGTCCCAAATATAGGTTCGAACTTTAACCCATAAATCTTCAGCACAAGTTTGGTTCAAACCTTCCAAAAGCAGTTTACAGGAGTAGTTATATTTATACGTTTAAAAAACTTACTTATGACCAATTCAAAATAAATAAGCTTTAAACAGATGTTAATCCAAATCAATCAATTCAATAAATTTTAGTCTATCATCACTTTGACATAGTTTTAATGAATCATTGATATCAACAGACTTAATCCTATCCAAAAATATTGACCGATGGTTTAATACAATTATATACCATTAAAACCTTTTTGCAGGTAACAAGAATTTAAGGATAACTTCTTCAAGACAGGCTCAAGATTTGTCCAAACAAACCCCACTTCCTATAAAATTTGCCTATATCACGCAGCCACATTCTAAGAGTAGCATCACCTCTTCGCTGGCTGCTTGAAGTAGGTTTTACAGTACACTTACCTGTATAGTTTTCTTTACACTTGCAGTAGCGGACTCCGCTGGGGAGATACTGACACGACCCTCCATTCAGGCAGTAGTTGTCACAGTGTGTCACATTGGGATTCTTCTTTTCACAGTGGTCTCCATAGAAACCAATGCGACAGCTGTCAAAATAAGAACACATAAAATGTAAAATTGAAATATTTGTTTAAAAACACTAAAAGAGTACGATTTGATATTTGCTGTATATACAAAATCTACAGAACTATGTCCTTATTACTGTCCAACAACATTTTAGCTCCATAAAGTGAACAAAAATTTCTGAAATTAAAAATTTTAAAAAGGAATGGGTACCTTACAAACCATATAAAATCATTTAAGGTTCACAAAATAATGAACATGCCGAGTCAGACTTGCATCTTGACTTATTCCCAAAATATCTAGTAGGTTGGGATAAAGTTTTAGGACACTAGGTTGTACATGCATATTTCAGTATCCTCTAGAAAAGCTGCAGATTGCTTTCTTTGTGTGACGTGACCTTGACCAAACATGACCTTGGCCAAACTTGACCTTGACCAAACATGACCTTGGCCAAACATGACCTTGGCCAAATGAGACCTTGACCGAATGTGACCTTGACCCAATTACTGCATCATCCAAAGGGGTATTGTCCTTATGCAGACGGCACTTGTGTGAAAATTCTAAGAACGTAAGTGTGATGTGACTGTGAGATGTTCTCTTTGCATCTCACAAACCCACTGTGACCAAATTTTGTCTGTGGCATTTATGTATATGTATAATTCTTAATTACTTATTTAAGCTTGATTGTGAAGAAAGCTTGTAGCTTATCGAGTCACTTTCAAGTCCACTTCCTGGAAAAACCAGTACTGGTGTCATATAAGGAGGTATGAATTTGACCCTAGTGGGGCTCGAACCTGCAACCTCAGGGATGAGCGGAAGACACCTCAACCTCTACATGACCGCTCCTCTTGTATACATATAAGGGCAATGCTTGAATAATGTTATTTATACAAGTTTGTTACTGCAATGGAGTTAAAGCTGTTCACTCTCAGACTTTGGTAAAAAAAATAAAGTTCTTCAAACTGTATGAAAATAACATATTTTAGAACATATAGTCATATAAAAAGGTTCAAGTATAAATTCCTGTAAAGTTTACCTGTAGATTTGAAATAATATGCTACCAAATTACAAAGAGTAAAAACGCTTTTGAAATTCCAATGAACATATAGTGTAGCGGTGCCGTAAAACCAACATTTTCAATCAACTTTTGCAAATTTCCACCTTGAATTTTACTTCTATTGTTGATTCTAGCCTTTTGTTTCATATGTATGTATTAATATGTCATTTTTGAAAATTTTATTTTTTTCAACGGCAACTGAGAGCAGGTGTGAACTAAATTTAGTCTTTTGATAAAAAATATTGTATTTAAAAGGTAAAGATTTTCTCACAGAATGGTATGAAAATGGTTTCCAATATCAATATCTCTTTTGATGACAATGTCATTCTTACCTGCATTCAATAGCGTCATCTTGGGCTGAATATACACAGATTCCATTGTTCATACAGTAAGCGCTACACTGGAAACTCTCACACCTGGTACCAGAAAATCCCTGTGCACACCTGGATTATATACAGAAAGTTATGTAAGTATTCAATGGTTAAAAAAATGCGCACATGTACGTTAAGTTTTTTTTTTTTCAAATAAAGAATATCAATAAATTAAATGAATACATGTATTTATGGCATTCAGTCCCAGGGGCACTTTAAATTTACTGATGTTGAAAATTACATTTAATGATTGAGAATTATTGAACTGTGCTATTATTCACTCTAATACAAAGTTGACTTTTTGCCTCTCTTTCATATTCATGTCATTTCTTCACAAAAAATAATCACCAGAAAGCGTTTATTATTTTTTGCAGTATCGTTGAAAAAATATTGTACTACATTAATTTTCTAGCATGTACTGATCAATGTAAAAAGCTACTTGTAATGTTGCATCCAAAGTGATCTTGGAACTTTAAAATACATTGCAATCCTGCAAACAGTGGCTAACCATTCATGGATTTATCTGCAAATGTACTATTTAATCTTTGTACAAGTCATACTAAACTTAAAGCACACTGTATGGAATCTGCTACATCAACTTACAAGCAGACGGGTGTTGATGGTTTTTCAGAGTACACATGGCATGTTCCTCCTCCACCACAGTAGTTAAGGCAGACGTCAACCTCGCACTGTTTACCACCAAATCCTATTTCACAGCTGTTTAGAATAGATACACAATCATGAACACATTAACATTTAAATATTGCAGTAATTTTTCAGAAAAGCTGGAACAAACAAGAGATTCTAATTTTATTCTATATACTCCAGGAGCAGAACAAAGTAACTACATAGACATACAGATCTGTCCCAGGACACTACATGTATTTTTTTCTATTTCAACTCTTAACATTTAAAAACCCTGGAAGCTTTTTAGCATATTTCTTTCACCAAAATCTTATGGATTTTCAGAAAGTTTTAGACCTTTTGGAAGCAAAACCTCATGGATTTTCAGAATGTTTAGGGCCTTTTGGAAGCAAAGCCTCTGGATTTACAGGAAATCTCATGGATTTTAGAAGTAAATCTCATGAAAACTAATGTGAAAAAGTAGACAAAAAGAAGCTCAACTAAATGTGTACCTGCACTTAAAGTCGTTGTTCTGAGTTGCTGTACAGTTACCCTTGCCGTTACAGTAGTTCGAGGGACAATGAATGAAGTCACATTTCTTCGTATTAGGATTAAATACCGCACCGTCTGCGCATACACACGAATACTTCACAGTCTTGCCAGCAGGATGGTTAATACACAGCTGTGTATTGGATGGACATGGATGTGAACTACACGCATTTGTGTCTGAAACAAGCATAAAGATACATATAAAGTGAGCGCGAGACAAAATAATAAATACAGTAAAGTTCTGCTAATAAGACTACACGATATTAGGACTACCCTCGATATTAAGACCAAACATTTCGGAACCAAATGACTCATTTTATAGTAAAAAGATCTTGATAAAAAGACCGCTTCGATATTAAGACCGCTTTAAACAGGTCTGAAAGGTGGGTTTATTACAGAAACTTTACTGTAGGATTTTCAAGAAAGCAAGACCTATAAAAAAATTATCTTTATGTCAAGGTAGAGGGTATGTACAAATGCCAAGTGAAAACTTTTAATTGGGTGAAGGCTGAATTTAACTTTCAATTTTGTAATCTCTAATTCTCAGGTTATTTTTTACTAGAGGGATGCTCTTTGTTTGTCCAAGATATTTGGCTTGTCTTTATGCAAGCAGCTGTATGTTTGCTTGTAAGGTACTCTAGGACTTGTGAGTTGTTTGTTCTGTTTCGTGTCTGTACGGTGTATTTGTTTGTCTGTGATAATAACAACACTTTGTACAACAAATGACTTACCCTTTGCATTTTTCACCATCTGCTTGCTTTTCTGGACGATCACAATATCTTCAATATGCATTATTGATGCTGTCATAACATCAGGCGCTTTGTCCCCCGATTCTTTGTTAAATTTGGGCAATTTCAGGACTTTACGTTTCTTGTAAGTTGTGACATACAGGGTATTATTGAACAGCTCAACCTGGTAAGGTGGATCATCAGCTGTGAGAGTAGAACACAAATAAATCTGTATTTTATATCTATGAATACAAAAATTGAACTTTTGTTTTCCTGAAAGAGCATCACAAAAAAACACTTTGAAATAAAGGTGCAATATGAAATATAGTAGGATCTATATATTTCTGTGACATTAGTACTGTAACTAATGAAATATTGGCAAAAACTTTATTTTCACAAGAGCACTCAATTGCGAATTCATAATTTTGCAAATTCAAACTTCTCTGGAAATGATCAATATTGTTACAACAATATGAAACAGCGAGATTGTTGTTTGTGAATTCATGGTATCATGAATTGACACGGAGATTAAAAAATTTCAATTTTTTGTCCCGCAAATTCAAAGAGATTTACAATATTTGTCCTCAGAATTTGTTCTCAAATCTGATAAAATAACATAAAAAAATCTTACCAGAAAATGTTTTAACTATCTGTCGGTCCATGCCATCCAAAGTGACTGTCTCAATTGTATGACTTTTGGTGTCTGCCCAATAAATTCTGTCATTGGTGTAATCCACTGTTATACCATTTGGCCAAATAACAAAATCTGTGACCAACACAGTACGTCCAGACCCGTCCAGATTTGCCGATTCTATTTTTGGCGGGTATCCTCTATCAGTCCAAAATATTTTGCTAAAAAAGTCAAAAAACCTTCCATTAAAATGACAGTCGTATCTACTAATACTTAATAAAGAGTGACGAAAGAATAAGTGTGTGTATCCACAATATTCCTTCAATAAGTATATCATGTATTATACTCGACAGTTGCATGTACAAATCTTGTACACAATCTACTACATGTACAGATTTTCCGAAAAAACGTCCCAAAAGACATAAATACACTGATATATTGTAGAACATTCATGTATGTATGCTGACGATAACAAAATGTTCTTAAATTAACTGCTATTGACTAGTAAACTGTATATACATTGTAGATATAGAAATAGAAAGCAGACTGGACTATTTCACGATCAGCCCTCAAAGTGAGAAATTCCTGAAACACGTAACTGTAGCACAATGAAATCTGACCCAGAACTATGAACAGACTGGTACTTGATGGCAGTTTTTTTCTAATTCTAGAATTATTAGCACTGCTTCAATTCTTGGAGAAACGATACTTTCTTTCAATAAAGTTTTAGTGCAGCTAGCAAATATTCATAGGATATCTCTATTAAACTATGCGAAGAAATTTGATATTTCCTTACCCATAATTCGGATCCACAGCAATTGCAAACGGTTCTGAGAGATCTCCTTTTATGATTGTTTTTCTTCGTGTACATGAAGTTCCATTATACTGACACATTTCTATTTTAGATGTAGAGGCATCAGTCCAGTAGAGATTTTTTCCAATCCAGTCTACAGCTATACCCCTGGGATCACTCAAACCTGTGATCTGTAAATGTAAACAATGAGATCACTTAATCCTGTGATCTGTAAATGAAAGCAATGAGATCACTCAATCCTGTGATAAAATGCAAACAACAAGATCACTCAATCCTGTGATCTGTAAATGAAAGCGATGAGATCACTCAATCCTGTGATAAAATGCAAACAACAAGATCACTCAAACCTGTGACCTAGAAATGTAACCAATAGCAAATAATTGTGTTCTTAGTAGTAAAGCTCTGCTGATGCTGCGGATGACACATATATGTGCTAATTTATCTTTCACTGAGGGGAGGGAAGGGTTAAGAACAAGTAAAAAACTCTTAAATCTCATGCTTTGGAACCCCATGGTCTGAAAATATTCAAGGAACTATTTCAAAAACACTATGTTTTAATTGGAATGAGTAGCAACCAATATGCCTCACCAAAGTTTCTTCCTTAGTGGCAACAGTTGTTTCCCTTTTCCTCCTTCCGCTCGTATTACTGTCTTTCTTGTCATTATCGCTCTTTGTGTCCTTCTGTTTGAACATCCTCAATATGATAGATTTACGCAGATGCATGTCCTTCACTAGGAACATCCTCCAGTCTGCAAGATTCGGGGACGATGTGTCCACATCAAGGGAGATAATCTTGCTGGCATTTTCCGACACCTGTATCAAAGGAAGCAAATTAAACCAAGATACAAAAACAACTTCTGAAAAGCTTTATTCCTTTGATGTGACTCGCGTCACAATCATTTAAAGCCAATGCCTAACAATAACAATCAAATGAAACTTTTCTGGAGCACTACACATCCCATACCATGCGAGGGACAATAAAAATGTAGGTAACTGCCTCAACATGTTGGCAGCCAGCGATTCTGCCATTACCCTCAGTGCAGATCATGAACAGTCTGTACAGGACAAACATCTGTTGTCTGAAGGTCAAAACCACACTTACATTCTTACCACGTATATCTGTATGCAATATGGGTTGAATGCAATACAGTCCTAGCTTATTTAAATTACAGATTTTATGGCCATTTTATATTGACCCCACAATATGTGAAGTACCAACCCTGCCTGTTTACAGGAGAAATGGAGAGATAGAGGGTGCCATGCCTGTTTCAACAATATTTCAGTTACTTTGAGGAGGGCAGTTTACCTAACCATCACTCTTAAAAGGGACTGGCACTAGAAGTCCCTAAAATTGATACATAGAGACATACATGGTCTGTAGCAGGACTTAAACCTATGACCCTCAACCAATAAGCACATGCAGCTTCAGTGATTTCAAGTTAGCAACTCTACCCACTGGACTGAAATTAACAACATCACTGTCAGTTTGTATGGGAGAAGACCATAAGGAATTACTTGATATAGAATGAATGTCACTTACTCTCCTGGCAGCAGATTCCTCAGTGTATGTGTCTATCACTTTCTGCTCATAGACCTTGTCCTCATCAGCAAATACCAGCACTGCTGTATCCCCTGGAAACACAAAGAAATATCAACGGATATATTATCACATAGTAAAACATCTATACTCAAAGACGAAAGAAATGTGTCATTTTTCACTTTCTTATAACAGTCAAACCTGTGAACAAAGACCACTCTTGGGAAGAAGCTTAAGGGGTCTTTGTTGATGGATGGTCTTTATGCACAGGTGTGTATACCAAATTTTAACAGAGCACGGTTTTCTCCCTGTTGGTCTGTATTCATAGGGTGGTCTGTATTCACAGGCTGGACTGTATTCACAGGGTGGTCTGTATTCACAGGCTGGTCTGTATTCACAGGGTGATCTTTATTCAGAGGTGGTGTTTAACACAGGTTTGACCATACAATGTATTTACCGAAAAGTGTCAGCATACATTTTCTCATTTACACGTGTATACTGAGTATTTAAGTTTAATTCCTCTAATGTCTAAATTTCTTATTTCTTCTACGTGTCTGTTCAAGCCGCAGCACACACGTTGTACTGTTTACAATACCTTTTGGGTTGCAGATTGTGTTGTTGTTTGAATCCCTCGTCTCCTTGTATGTGATGTCACACTCGCAATATGGCTTTCTGTTCTCATCATATACACATCTCTGTGAACACGTACCAAATTTGGCACATGGATCGTCCTCTGTAAAACAAATATTTTCAGCTAAAATATACCAAATTTTGGTAAAATATGGGCACTAAACTAGGCCCTCCTGTAATAATAACATAGTATTTTCTTTCCCAGTCTACATGCACCAATGCGAGTTATTTTTTCAAATTTCTTCACCAAATACAAATTCTTTGCCGAAAGGAGACTGAAATTGCTCCTATTACTATTTGATTGTTATACATGTAACAGTATGTATACTACAAAAGCATTAATATTGATGGGTCATTAATCTCTATGTATTTTGTGGGCGATGAAATGCTTAAGTTTTAGATCCCAACTAATAGCTATTTAACAATTAGCTAGGGGTGCACGGTAAAATTGGTATACCGGTTTATTGCAGTTAGTTTTGAGATGCTATACATATCGGTACGTTTTCACCTGTGCTGCGATATTTTATAAGCAAATTAAAACCTGCAATATATCCATCATTTATGTAGCTGCAACTTAAATTTGGTCAATGTCCGTCCGATTTAATAACTTTATTTCAACATTATACCAAAGTTTGAATACTTTAAAGTACATTTTGGTAAGAGTTATTCACTCTCAATATATTGCGATACTTATCGCAATACAGTGCGACGTATTGCAATATATCACAGTACGAAATTTTTAGCAATACCCATCCCTACAATATTTGCTATAAACTACACAATAAGAAATTCACGTATTTATGAAAATTCAACTTTCTGAAAACAACACAATTTCATATCTACTGATATAAATCCATTCACTGCATGCCTATCACACATTTAACTAGACAGTGTACAAAGTGTACAAATTACCTTGAAATTTGTGAGAAGGCAATGAGAAGCGATGTGTACGGGTGCTGGCAGTCAATGTCTGACAACGCCAATTTCACAAATATGAAGTTTGTATTCAGAAAAAGTTTTCTTTCTCACATACCTTTACAAGTTCTTCTATCATCGTTCAAGACATAACCTTGAGTACAGTAACATTTGGTCATATTTGGCACTGAAAGGAAAGTGCACTTCTGCTCACAACCGCCATTCAACACACCACATGACAGCTTTTTATCTGAAAAATAAAAACACGGCAAATCTAACCCCCATTCCCCGCTGGTGGCAGGTGATTCTGCCTTTGCTGGTGGAGAGTGCAGATCATGATTTCAGATGTTCTACACTGATCACTATTCAGTTAGTAAATTTTCATTTAGCGCGCCTTTTGAACAATAATTTACAGAACTGTCCTAAGTTGAAATACAAGCATTCCATATATTTTGAAATCTAGTGGGGTGGAATACAGTGCAACCACTAAGGAGGGGACACCCCTTTGGAAACACAAAAGTGTGCTTATTGTAGAGAAGTGATGTTCTGGAGAGGTTGATTCCATACCTAACTGGTGCAATGGGAAAGGAAATGTGTGTCTTTTTAGAAAGTTTGTTGCACTAGGGAGGTGTCATCTCGAGAGGTTGGACTGTATTTTACTTTTATTAACACAGTCTACTACAAAAGTTGATAACAAGTGCCAAGACACTAAATTTAATGGATTGTTTACAATCAAAACATAGAAACAGCTTCTTATAAAGGGAAGAGTCTTTCAACAGATTCTCATCCCCAGAACGCACAGGTTACTTTTTAAAGTCCCAGGAAGCACTTGTGATAATAGATTACATGTAGCTCTTATTATACCAAGAAAGGTGTCTTACTGGAGAAATTGACCCTTTATTTGTACCAAAAACATTTCTAGTGGTTTTTTTTTTACATGTTAGAAATACTGCCCAGCTATTTTCCCCAATGATATTACAAAAAGTAAGAAACGCTTCCTAGCAACTCTTTTTCGTTAAGAAATGACTTGAATATGAAAGAAAGACTGGCATCAGCATGGTTTCAGATTAGACAGAACACATTTCCATAGAAAAAAATACCAGTAAGTTTAATTTTCTACATCAGTAGATTCAAAGTGATCCTGTGACTTTAAAGTCAGTAACATTTGTTTCACTGGTTAAATTCATTTTTGATCCTGGGACTTTAAAGTCAGTAACATTTGTTTCATTGGTTAATGTATGATAAAAATACATTTGTTTTACTGGTAAAATTTATTTGGTAATGTATAATATATTTACCATCTGCACAGATTTTATCCGACTCATCATCCCCATCATCATGATCACCATCATCATGACAGTCTACTGTACCATCACATAACTGGCTGGGCTTAAGACACTGACGACTATTGTTGCATTTGAACATGCTGAGGACACGACACGAATAGCTGGAACAAAATCCACACAACATGTAAACATAAATTGAAACTGTCATCAACTATGTTTTATTTAGGAAATAGATTTCACTTTGGTGTGATATACCTGTTAATATATCCACTGCGGATGAATGACCACCGGATACTGGGGCGAAAGTGAGCACAGACAATTAGTTTTCGCGAGGAACTTTTACAATTGGGGTAAGTTAAAATCCGATATTTAATCTTATGCACATTATCTTGTGTTTCTTTTTGTGTTTTTGGATACTTCGATGACTATCTTAGTCCATTGTATACCCGAGCTGTAAATAATGTCGGTTAATATGTTCAGTTACCAAAAACAAGATCGCCTGCTCACTTGAAAAGTTCGACCGTTGGTAATGTTTACCGTTTTATTTCGCAAATGTGCTTAGATTTGAATAATCTGAATCGAGCAATTCATTTGGGCAAGTACCAGGCATAAGTGTCCAAGATCTTGTCCACAAACGTTATTTCAGGGCCAAAATATTGATACATATATAACTAAAGTTAGTGTACTGGGTATTGTTTGTTTTGATTTCTGGTGTACCAAGTATTGATCCTACGTGTACCGAGTATTGGGCATTAAAAGTGAGTAATATAAATATTCTGCTGCTTTTTAAAGCGTTTTATTAGCTCAACACAACATGAAGTACCCAAGGTTGGTAATTGTGATCTTATGGTGTCCGTCGTCTTTATGTATTTCTGTCGTCTGCGTGTCGCCTGTGCACATTTTACCTTGTGTATGCAAATGATACTGCATTTTTCACTGAAGCTTCGGGAAACTTGATCAGTATGACTACCTTTATGTAATCAAGGTCGATTCAAGAATATGGGTCATGAGGCAATAAATGTCTCATTTTTCATTCGATCTCCATAAACTTGGTTAGTATGATTGCTTTTATGAACTTTAGGTCGAGTACTAATATGAGTCAAGTTGGGTCAAAAATTAGGTCACTGGATCAAATCAATGAAAACCCTTGTGTATACAATAGATGTTTCATTTTTCATTGAATCTTCATGATCCTTAGGCAGAATTATGTACAGTCATGGTGAACTTTAGATTGAGTATGCATATGGGTCATCTGTGGTCCAAAACTAGGTCAGTGGGTAAACTCATAGAAAAAACCTTGTTTTTGCAATATATTATGCTAGTTGATATACCTCTTTAAATTTATTTTAAAATGTTTTAGATCAAACCAATTTAAGGTACAGTATGACGTCTTGCATATCCAAAATCAATTCTATTTCTACAAAATAATTTGAATTTACACATCCCGGAAAACTAAATATTCACATCACGGGCCAGCGTTTAAACTTGCTTAGTATATCTTCACGTTGATTGCCCTTGTATACATCGAACAAAGCCAAAGCGGAAGGATGGTCCATATCATCTGAAATCTGACGTAACTGTTTAGATAATAGTAGGAATTAACGGACCATTTTTTCGAGCATCGTGTAATTCATTTTTATCGATAGGTATTAACATTTCGATAAAAACGAATGTTGCAGTAATGCTTTTATGATAATTGGTAAAAAAATGTTTTTTTTATTGTGTTACTATACAACACTCACAAGCACGCACACCCAACACCACGGACACCCACAGCACACACGCACGCACACCCACACATACACACACTGGAATTGTGGCAGAGAGTTCCCGCTATTTTGCATTAACTAGAACAAAACACTGCATTTTATCTTACAACTTATACGTATTTTAGACAAATGTTTAGTAGTTGTAGATAACATTCAAAGTCACTTCAACTCCGAGTCACAGAATGGTTAGTGCAGTACTGCACAGCATATCCATTTACACGCGATATTGTTGATTATTTGGTGAAAATTAAAAAATATAAATATAATTGTACATGTGTGTCTAATGTGTGTCTAATACTCAAAACACCAGACAAAACACTTTATAATACACTTTTAGAGTATAAATTATCAACGTTTAATATGACTTGTGCAAAACATCACACTTCCTGAATTCATACCTTCAACTGATAACATATAAATACATTTCCAGTTTCAAATTTTTAATTTTTTACTAATTTCTTGATGCAATACTCAGTACAGTGATTTGCTCACTCCGTCAATACTCAGTACACCTTTAACCAATACCCAGTACAGTAATTAAAATGTTTCGAGAACCGTATCTCCTCTATACTTTCGTCTTAAATGATGAAATTTTAACCATTAATATGTTGTCGTTAGGCAAATGATATGCCGTAGTCAGATTATTAATATGTAAATGATTTATCAAATGAAACGGCATACTTTGCCAACGGTCGAGATTTTTCGAGTGAGCACACTATTTGTTTTGGACATTTTCAACATTTCAACATATATATGTTGCACAACGAGCATACATTCGGCTTGGACAGTCATTAAAGTATCTGAAAACACACAAAAAGACACAATATGATATGCATCAGAGTGAAAATCGGGTTTCAACTTACCCCAGTTGTTATACGTTACTCGCGAAAACTAATTATCTGTGCTCACTTTTGCCCCAATATCCGGTGGTCGTTCATCCGCAGTGATATCACTGCGTTTGCAAATGTTTACATTCAAGAGAATTAGGACTGAAAACGAAAATATTCCTCTAGTGTTGCACTACAAGACTTTTATTTTCAATCAAAAAGTTAATCAAGGGTTAGCTTAACAGCTGGTTAAAGAACAACTGGGTCTTCATCTTTATTCACAGGGTTGTCTTTTATTCAGATGTCACTCATTAAACCAAGGTTTGACTGAATACACATCAGGAAAATTTCTATAAATAGAACTTACTACAAATATTTTCATCCAGACCACCCTTGCAGTCTTTGACTCCATTACATTTCTTATGTAGCGGAATACATATGTTATCACCACATCTGAATCTACCGATAGGACATGCCACGCTGCTGCAGTCTTGCTCATCAGAATTATCTTCGCAATCATTTTCTCCGTCACATCGCCACAAAAGTGACACGCATGAGCCATTTGTACATCGGAATTCCCCATGTCGGCAATGGGAGTGGCATTCCTGTTCGTCCGACCCGTCGAGGCAGTCGTCCTCACCATCGCATTTCCACGACATAGGGATACATGATGAGCCTGACTTACACTGGTGTTCCGTCTGAGAACATTGCACAACTAAAGATAGAATAGATAAAAGTATGATGTTTGATCTGTTTGTCAAATCAGATAAATTTTAAGAAAACAAGAAGTGCAGTCATTTAAGTCTTGCCATTTAGAGTTGAAATATTATCTTCTTCAGCAAGGGTTTTGATTTAAAAACACCAACATGTCAGTCTTCCTGGCTGTAAATAGATTTCCACCACTTCCCTTGCAACGTAAATGCTTACTGTTTACATATTATGAATGTGTAACAATTAAATAACATGGGATTTGAAAATCAAATAATTTCTAATTAACTTGTGTTACACTGGAGTTTAAAACCATTTAGTAATTTGACATTTACCAAAGGATATAAATTATGTTTTTTTTAATGCTTACAAACAGCTCTGACTAACAAACTTGCCATTAAAAAATATCCAACAATTGAAAACCGCATATACCATTGAAAATATTTTTTTTAAAAACACTGAATTATTAACTATAGTGCTGTAAAATACTGCCTCTTTCTTGCAACCTCGGTTTGTCTCAAGGTTTAACATGCAATTCAACAATATTTCTGTTATGCACAGACTTCTGAGATAGTCAAGTCAGTAGCAGGGCTTCTGAGATAGTCAAGTCAGTAGCAGGGCTTCTGAGATAGTCAAGTCAGTAGCAGGGCTTCTGATACAGTCAAGTCAGTAGCAGGGTTTGTGGTATAGTCAAGTCAGTACCAGGGCTTCTGATACAGTCAAGTCAGTAGCAGGGCTTCTGAGATAGTCAAGTCAGTAGCAGGGCTTCTGATACAGTCAAGTCGGTAGCAGGGCTTCTGGTACAGTCAAGTCAGTAGCAGGGCTTCTGGCACAGTTAAGTCAGTAGCAGGGCTTCTGAAATACTCAAGTCAGTGGCGGACCCTCAGTGTACAAATAACCTAAACTACGATCTGTATAACAATGAGTTTACCTGACTGGCAGTTTAATTCATCTGAATGATCTTTACAGTCGTGTCTTCCATCACACACTGAGGCTTGCGGGATGCATTTGTTACCCTCGTTACACTTGAATTCCAACGCAGTGCAATTTCTCACTTCTGAAAAATTCCAGGAATACTTCAATTCTTTTCTCACTTCCCATCCTCAGTACCATTAATTTGAAGTAAAATAAATTCTACTCTATCTTTCTCTACACAGTGTTTTTTTCAGAAATGTAACTACATGGCTGTATTAATATTTTGACAATTTTGAGAAAAGGCACTCTAACCCTTAAAGGGTGCTTACTGATAATTTTCTGACTGAGAATGAACCCAGACGATTGTGCTCAAACCACCCTAATGATGAACATCTGTAACGGAAAATGATAACTTACCGCATTTTTGCTCATCAGAGCCGTCACTGCAGTCATTATCGTCGTCACAGCGCCATCTACCAGGGATACAGTGCGCATTGTTACACTTAAAATAGGTTTCGTCACATGTTCTGTCGGCTGGAATGAAAGAGTTAAACATCTACAGTATATATGTCTGTCTATCGCAATAGATGTATATTGGCAGCTTCCGAACTCATAGAAGACTACGACATACTAGGATGTCATATTCTAAGAGACTTAATGCACTGTACAGTAAAGTATCACTCATGGAAATATAGAGCCATTCATATGTAACTTTTTCTCCCCACCCCCCCCCTTCTGAGAAGTTTTTTGGCAAAATAAATGGTCTTACTTTAGGAGAGCTGTGCTTGTACAATGTAGTGTAGGGAATGAGTCACCAGTTGTGAAAGAGTTTAAGCACTCACAAAATTTAATATAGCTCTGTAAGTTAAAGAATCAAGGTGAGTACACGTGCACTGAAGTATGAAAGAAGTTGGTTAATATTTATGAAGCTTGCACCACAGTTAAACACCTACGGCAGAACCAAGAAGTATGTCAACGCAATGCCATACAACTAACTCTGCACATAACAGTATGCCTTTTTCCTTCTATATTAACACGTCAGATGCAATTCAAAGCAAATCCACCACAATATAAGACAAAAGGAGACAGCTCCAACCCAGATTAATTTGTGCCATTTGAAACACTATCCAACACAGATCCAAACATGAAGACTGCTGTAAGGCGAGATTCATATACTGTGCTATGGTTTTTTAAAACCATTATAGCAGTGTTCAATCTTTGGCACTGTGTGTGACAAAATACCCGAAATTGCCACTGTTTTCTTACCCTCCCAAAGATACCCAGCATCAGTACTGAAAACTATAATAGCACACCATTAAGTAAACTCAAGGACACTCACAGCTATTCCTTATCATGTCATATAATTTACGCACAAAGGAGATCTTCTACCATCCTTTTATCAACTGTAAGCCATAAATTAAGTTGTTCCCTAACAAAGCGCCTGCTAATTAAAATCATTAAACATAACAGCTCATTAAGATAGACAGAGATTAATGGACATTCACTCATCATAGTTTTTCTAGCACTGGGGGAAAAGGGATTAAGAAAAATATTGGACTACAGCTTTGTGTAATTCTTGATCATTGTGGAAAACAATTCTGTCAAATTTACAGGGGCAAGTGTCTTTTTTTTGTCTAATGTCCCTAGGATGTGTGATGTGTCCAAAAAGTTGAATTCCCCTTCAATACACGAATCTCGTATGTCAAAGTCCCCTTTGTCAAAAAACGAAAGCCCTCCGCCCTTTTCCATGTCCAGAGAAAACAATGATAAGTACATTATATTATTACGAGGGCAATCTTAACAACACTTACAACATGTCTCCTGTTTCTCGTCTGTATCATCACCTGCCCCGCAGTCATGCTCGCCGTCACATTCCCACGCTTGTGGAATACACTTTTCTACAACATACATCAACACATTTTACTTCGTACAATTCACAAGCTTGTTGTAACATAATAATAACACTATACCAGTCACTTAAGGTGACTTACTCCTCCTTTAACACTCGATTGGACAGTGAACAAATTGCTAAAGTCAGGGGCAATAACTCTGTCAAATCTGGACTGGAGCACCTAAACAAAAGTCATGCACATCGACTCTATATAGTGATATTTCCAAAATTTTGCTTTTAATCTACAGAAGAATTTTGCATCATCGTTATTATTCTCTCACATTCCAAGGGAACGTAATTCCGCAATGCCTTGACTGACCCTTAAATTTACATGTTAGATGGATATAAACTTCACGATTATCATATGTATAAAGTTTCAACGAGATCCCTTTGAACTGTTACGAGGCTTTGAATAATTGGGACTCTTGATAAAAGACTAGAAAAAGAAGAGCGCACTCACTCGTTTTTTCACATTTGATATAATCATCTTTACATGTACGATTGTCACATGACTGCTCATCATACCAGTTACCGCAGTCGTTATCGCCGTCGCACTGCCACAGGTACGGGATACAGTTTCCTGTTATGTTACATCGGAACTGAGTATCCAGACATTCTTGTTTGGCTATAAATAGATTAACGATTCAAAACGTGTTATAAATGGACAAGAATATTTAGCAATAAATAGATTAATAATTCAAAGCGTCATATAAACGGACAGCAATAAATCAAGCAGAATTGATCTGTTACCATCCGCATTTACCATTACCACAGTATCCAAGTGACCTAAGAGTACACACATCCCTTGACATACTAAACTGATCTACACCTTGACAGGTTGAATATTTAAGTATAGTTTCACGACTTTACTCCATCCTTATTGATCAGTTAACCAGTTTTTGGTCCTGAAGACTTAACCTCTGCTGTCAGGTTCTCCAAGAACACCCGACAACTTTCAGACAGAGATCACAACTCATTAAAGTCCCAGGATCACTTTGAATTTACTGACAGAAAAATAATTTTACTGATAGGATAATGATAAAACCATGATCACATTGAAAAAAAT
>JAFMSR010000009.1:25761168-25871535 GCA_022818135.1 Saxidomus purpurata
TATACATCCATCTTAAAATATTCAGAGAAAATTAGAAAATGCAGTTAATTTAATGATTTCAACTATCTCAATTTTGCAAAACTGTTGCTGCTTGTATTGCAGATGTTCTTTGTTCACGTAGGTGGGGCCTACATGTAAAAGGCCACCATTTGCCCTCTTGATGTATATTGCCATTATTATTATTTTATTCCAAAATTTCTTTCGTCCAGTGACGGATTCGGTCAACGTCATTTCGCTATTTTAGCCTTTCCGAGATTTCTGAGAGGTGGGAGGTAATCTGAATTGCAGTGTGTGATATAGTCTGAAGTAGTGTCCTTAGGCAAGACACAAATAATTTCACATTGCCTCTCTCTCTTCGAGATTAATCTAAGTTGTAAGAACTTGTTTCGCCATCGAGAATAAATAAATTAGTATATATATATATAGCCTGAAATTTGTATTCTTATAGGCAAATCAAAATCTAGTATTCTTTTGTTTAAAGTGCGTATGCTAATTATTGCCCGGAATGCCTTTTACAATACACCGACAAATAATGTTTCCGTTAGTTATGCATACGTTCCTCCAAACAATTGTTGGCACTGTATATCATAAACCTACTGATCTTGCTAAATAGGAAAACGTAATAGAGATAATTCCATAAATAGAGATCACCAGTGTAGGAACAGTAAAAAGGCAAAGTGGCACGCCTGACCCCCTGTATGATAAGCAGGTAAGCAACATCATCACTTATCAGTAAGTCTAAAAGCTAGGCTGTTAGAGATGTTGTCTATACCACCACACTCTCCAATCTTTGACAATTTAGAATTTCTCTGTATCAAATTATAAACTACCCTATGTACAATTTCTAGGCAGTAAGTATCACTTCAGTTGGCCTGTAATCGCAAACAATAAATTGTTCTTGTCAAAGATAATATCATCCTTGATGGATGCCTCATCGGAGTACTGAGCACATGGTGTTTAGCTTGACATTTGAACTCTCACCCACATTACATAAAGCTTGCACATGTAATTCAATGCCATAGTTTAAGCTTGCACATGTAATTCAACCAAACTTCAAATAATAGTAAGGTAATAAGAGTACCTGCAGATACGTTCAACACAACACGTGTAGACTCGGGCCTTCAATTTAAAGCTGCTTGCTCTCAGATTTTGGTAAAAAAATAAAGTTCTTCAAACTGTATGTAAATAACGTATTTTAGAACATACCGTCATATAAAAAGGCTCCAGTATAAATTCATGTCACGTTAATCTCTAAATTTCAAAAAATACGCTACCAAATTGAATTTCAATATACACATATAGTGTAGCGGTACCGTGTAAGCGACCTTTTCAACCGATTTCTGCGAAATTCCTACCTAGATTTTTGCTTATTTTTTTTCATAACCTTTAGTTTTATATTATAATATTTTTTTCAACGGTTACTGAGAGCGAGCAGCTTTAAAGGTTACGGTCAAACCTTGTGTTCAATCTTCAGATATTTATTTAACAGTACTTTTTAGGCAAATGTTTTACTTAAAGTACAGCGTATACTGTACCAAGTATTTATATCGCCTGTAGATCTACGGCATTTAGTCTTTTTAACGGATATGCTTAAAAAGATACAGGAAATGACCATCGACTAGTTCGGCGAAGAACCCTACTTTTAAATAATTTGATGCATGATACGTTAGCTATCTAAAAGTCTATTATTTTAGTAGATGTCAAGTGCCAGTATCTATGCTTCTTTAAGTATTTGACCAGAACATAAGAATGTTTATCGCATTTAACTCACTTAAGCAAAAATGTTAACGTGAGCTAGATTTTATTGTGAACTTAACAGACTGAAAAGAGATGCAACATAAGACAAAACTATCTACTCATTGCCAGCTTCCTAGTCTAGTCTTAGATGCATATAATTATTGTTATCAGCAAAGCGCTAAGTACGTACTATGAATCCTGTCATTTTAGGTAGTATTTTGTGTAACTATTTGAATGTTCTGCGTTTCATTTTAAAATTTTCCATGAAACTGGGGACAATGTGACATAATACATGTAACTTTGTCTGATAAGATATTGTCTTATCTTCGCAAATGTTCTAAAACGTCTGTGAAAATGATCTGTGAAACATACATTGGAAATTGGAGCTTTTTTGTTGTATCGTCAATTGGAGTCTGAATCATTGTATTTTTGAATGTGTAAGTTTGCATTTAGATATATACCAAATCAGTAAACGAGTATCAGATAAGTATATGGTTACGAAATATGACCCAAGCTTACATGCCAATGCATATCTTTTATCTTAAACTCATTATTTCCTCTAAGTTTGAGCAGAATCTATGCTTTTCGGGTCTTTGCAAATGCATCGATGTCTCAAAAAGCAGAATAGCTACATGTACGGTCATGTAGGGCAAACGCGGTCATTCCGTAAGAGTACTCGTTTATTCATTATTTGCGAATAACTCAAAAGTACACAAATATGTTATACTGAGACACGCTTTTTAAAAATAAAATCAGCCGTTTTTTGTTGGAGCCTTGTCGTTACGTTAGTCAAGTAGCATCGTTAAATTGTAGCCTGTGAGTTTTGTCGATTCACATCGTGATATCATAATGCAACGATACTGGTCATAAAATACCAAGCCTGAACAGGCTGACAATATGCTCATCTCCTTTATGTTTTAAGGCTCAACATATATCGATGTCATATATTATAACATTATTGAAAATTTCGCCTATATTGGCAAAGAAGGATTTGAGCGTGATATACCTACCAAGTATATCACGCTAGACGTCCGGAACTATTTTTGACTGCTGAAATTCCATCCAGCGTAATTTTCACACAACATCTATGAGTGTGCATGCGCTAATACGCTTGGATTTGTATTGTTGTGAATGAATTCACGTGATGTAAAACAAATCGTAGTAAAATGTTCTACACTTCCGGTATAGCCAGCAATATTAGCAACAACAAAAATAAGACGAATAGCGTTTTATTTTAGGAGTGAAGAACAGCAAATATTTCATGAAATGCAAGGAATGCACGGAATACTATAAGTTCAAGGCAGAGACTTCGTTTAAGCGCATCAAATAGTACCTCTTCGAACATTTTTTTGTTTAAATTAACGTGTTAGAATGGAAATATATTTTACTTTTGAGTGATATACCGGTTAGTATATCACTGTGTGTCGTTTAGATGCTTCATAATTAATAACTCAGGCCTTCGTGATTAGAATACTACGCATATACACTTCACACAGTGATATACTAACTGGTATATCACTCAATTGTGAAATTTATTTCCTAAACGTACCATAACTTTATATAGGTCAGCCACGGCTCAAATAAATCATTAATTTCATTTTTAAATTTCAGGTTAATTGAAATTTTAACGTCTACAATTATGATATATTACAGTTTGCATTTCTAATAAATTTCGACCGTTGCATACAATTGGATCTTTTTCAAACTTGCTCTGTAGCACCCTTATATTGTTCCATCTCAAAACGCAAAATCCACAAAAAGGTCGCTGTTACTAAAAATAGAATAACCTTTAAATGCCTTCTACTCATGAACCAATGGGTGGAAGTAAAGGCATGATAGGAGACAAGAGGAGGTCTCATCCAAGAAAACAAGCTAATATAAATGCTCTCATGGACGGACCTTTATCAAATTTGTTTCAAATAAAATCAAAAACCTATGGATGGAATGTCCCCAAACTTGCTCTGTAGCTCCTTGCATTGCTCCTTTCCAAAAGCAGAAAATGATTTCGGTCCATTGCACACAAGTATCAATGTAACTAAAATATAAAAGAAACCCTAAATGACTTCGTTTCGTGAGCCAGTGGGTGGAATGTTACTAAACTTGCTAAGTAGCATTCTTGCATTGTCCCCTTCCAAAAAAAAACAACAGAAAATGATTTCGGTCCATTGCACACACGGACCGCTGTTACTAAATGAGAAAATCTTTATATTGTAAGTAAAAGCTGCATAACAGTAAAATAGAATACTGCATAATTATACATATTACGGAGTACTACAGTGTTAAAATCCACATTCGAATAAAGACCACCCAGGAAATAAAGACCAGCAGTGAGATCGTAGGACATTATTTATCTAGAGCAGGAACATCTGTGAATAAGGGCCACCTGCAAACAAACGCAACATTTGTAGCTTCGAAACAGTGATCTTATAGTAATGGCACCTGATTATTCTTAGTTAAAGGGACATACCCTATAACTTATGGCAAACTAAATAACCTCAAAACATAAATAATAGAATCTTTGGAAGTATTATAACTTAAACCTAAAAGTTTCTGCTATGCATTCCTAGTCATTATCGATAAAATCAGCGGTTTGAAAAATACTGCAGTACCGTAAACCATTCAATAATCTATGTAGAGTTGTTGTACAATTAATTAGTGAATGCGATTTATTACAGAAAGCCTCTATATTGATTAATTGTGGTAAAATGAGGCATTTTTCGCCATAGGTTCTTCTTTGAAATTGTATTTATTTATCATTTTACGTTCATTGAACACATAATATATGTTTCGATAATATTATCTGCTAGATGTAGGGAGTGCCTCTTTAACAAAACGTGTTTTATTTGCCTTTTTACTGCTCTCATCCTTACTCCATTTCTTTCTTTGATTGGATGAGCTTCGCTCAAAATCAAGTGTTTTTTACTGTAAAGTGGTCGACAAACTTATTTGACGCCATCTGGAAAAATAGGCAATATAACCACTCGCGTCACACACTCAACTACTAAAATAATAGAGGACGTTGCCGACAAAATGTGTGTCTCTATGCTGATAATGACGCAAACAAGAAAGTAAAATCGAATAAAATGTATATGTTTCGAAAAAAAAAATCAATTTTCAGTAACTGTATGTACAATTTTTTTTCAAATTTTCCAAATTAACTAGCGACTTAAACCTTGTCAGGTAGTTTAGCCTTTCGGGGTGCTTCTTTATATAATCAAAATATTGTTTATACTCTTACTGTAAAAGGGGAAATAAATGCTGAGAGAGTATATTAAACTCAACGATAGGTAACCTTCATGTCAAAGTAGTGCGTGGCAATTATTTTGGGCATTAAGCTTATTATAAATGTAAAGATATAATAAAGAATCAAGCTGATGTGCGTTTTTAATGTTTCAAAAGGACGGGTTTTGCAGATATACCTTAATCTTATGACCTTTATTTATCTGCGCGTGTAAGATTTATTCAAAATAAGTTTATGAAATATAGGCTACGCATCCTCGAAATTATGTAATTATTCTCGCAAACAGTACTCTACCTTTTACATAAGGACATTCACAACGTTTCTTTTATTCACCATCTATCCATGCTACCACTGGACCGCATTACCATAGGTTGGTTTTCGTCGAATCTGAAACATAGAATCCGTGTGTGTGTGTGTGTGTGTGTGTGTGTGTGTGTGTGTGTGTGTGTGTGTTGAGGCTGCGTTTTTGGTACGTGGCTTTCCCTGTTTGATATTATTTTTGTTTGTATGCGAAGTCTGTACGGATATCCTACAATTGAATTATCCAAAAGATCGTACAGAGCCCGTAGGCATGTGGCCAGAAGCTACAATTGTACGGAGACCGTAGGGATTTTAAAAGTTGGCTGAATCGTACGATACGGACATCGTACAGATATGTGACCAAGGCATTATTCATAAAACAAGGCACATCGGTGTTATTCCTTTGATGTAAGAGAATGTACCACAGAAGATGTTTATAACGTTTTACCAGACCCTTTCCTACTACCATGTTTTTGGATCGATTACCTCACAATCGATTCAATGTTAACAGAGTAGAAATTCCTTACGGCGGACCGAACAAAAGTAGTGTCGTATACAAACAAGTAGTTCCATATATTCTGTGAATAAAGAAGAATTTTAAGCCATTATACTGTCTTGTGTTTTCAAGATTACATAGTAATAAATAACTTCAAAACATTTCAGAATAGCATAATATTATTTCGCTGTTCTTCTTTTGTAATTTATCGTAAACACTATCAATGCGCAAACGAACCTTGTGGACAGAAAAATAAAGAAAAGCGCGTTCCTTCACGTTTCAGGCGCCATCTTCTTTGAGAAAAATGGAAATATGATTTCTTTTTTACATTAAAGTAACGCAGCACATTCGCCTGAATAATCTTCGATTGCCTTTTTAATTATATACAATTTCATATTAACTTATTTTGTTCTTTCTTCGTTGTAATCGGCGTAATAGGTGTAATATGTAAGGCGTCTACACCTGTATTTGTTCTGGCGCACTTTTGCGAATGAGTTCGTATCCAATTCAAACCCATATTTTTTAACTTTTATCTTCTTTTTTATTTATCATTTTTAAATGTTTTACGGCAAATAATCATAAAAATCTTCATTCATATCAGACTAATAAGGATAATGGGAATGAAAAATTAAGACATTCTGTACACATATTATTCGGTAACAGTAGGACCTAAAGTTTCTATATTAGACTCCTACAGGTCAGTCAGTAGTTGTGTCAGGTTTTGCTTGTTCAACGAGAATTAGTCTTCTTGAGTTCTTTTGGAGCCATGCCTTAACATCAACCATCACCAATTTCCAAAATATTTACGTGTCAGTTTTGTTTGTGGGCCCGCTGTGATACTTTGTATCACAGTTTTTCTTGTTCAGTTATATCATTTATTCTGTGTCTTCCTTGATCTTGCTCACTGTTCAGTTTTTGCCTAAAATTAAGGATAGGAATTTATTTCAACCAGGCAAGTACTGGGAAGGCGGTCCGATTTTTCTGCTTCTTATTGTTGAGGCTTTACTGCAAACTCGAAAGGTACCGTTTATCTTTTTCGTTCTTTCATCAACATTGACATCACAGTATTCAGCTTTTAGAAGCAGTTGAACCAGGAATGTACAGTACAGCACAGGCGAAACCCCACGCATATGCGTCCATGCGGCATGTAAATAAGAGTCTGAAAGCATGGAGATGCGGCGGGAAATCAAACGCGTGACGCGACATCGCAAATTGTATGCGGCAAACAATTGCCGCATCTGAAAGACAAAATAGCAATCAAGCGCATTCAAGCGCGACAACGAGTTCCGCCGCGTGATGCCGCGTGTCGCGACGTGATGCGGCATGTAATTTTCTATAGAGGTAAAAGCGATGAAATAAGAAATGTGTACTATATTGTATTGTACACATGTATAAAACTGTGTTTTTCAATAATGATGTACAATGTATTCCATATTGTAACCAATAAAATTTCAGTCTTAAATGTTTTTAGTAATTACATGTGTATACCAGTACGTTTCAGTAACCATAAAAACATGTATGTAGAAACGTGTTTTAGAACTGTGAGATGAAAAAGAAATACCTCAACCCATACGATTATTTTGAATGAATTATCTTAATGCAGAGATCGACAAATACTACATTGAATGACAGAGTACGACCAAGAAGACAAATGTTAAGAATACTATTAAAGCATCGTGATCACTTTAAATGTTGATAATTGAAAAAAGGATGTTTAAAAGAATCACGACAGAACTAAGTATTTACTGTAAATTAACGCTGAAATACGTGAGAATAGGATTTCCTTATCCACTACTTAGTGTACATGGTAGATTTATTTTCACGCAAGTAAACAGAAACAAGTGTAAATACAGAATGGGGATGAAAAAAATCAGCCTTTCCTCGAATTCTACTTTAAAACTGCTATAAATGTATAGAAAATGATCTAACTAAAAAAAAGAATACCCACAACCCTATGTTTATTTTTTTAAACAGTTTTACAGTCATTTTTTCGTATGTATGTGATGTGCTTGCTGCTTTTAATTTACGTTAAAATAGCCCGGCAGCGATTAGAGATCAGCAGTTAAGTATAAGGTTATCTATCACCGGTATTGGGTGGAAATTTGTATCTTGTAGGTGAGAAAAAACGTTGTAGCGGTATACAGTAAATTATGCTTATAACGTACTCTTCGGGATATATCAAATGTGTTCCTTATATCCCTGAGTTCCTTATATCCATATATCGACGTTCCTTATATATATCGAACTAAAATACATATCGAACAAGTATTTTTATAGTCAAATCCCAACCATCAACTTACAGTTGCTTTTGATATTTATTCCACCTTTTGAACAGTTAAAATATCTATAACTGTTATCCTTTTCTACATCCGTATGTAAAATAATTGCAAAGATTAATAAAGCATAAAAAAGACGGTTTATGTTTTCATTGGCAATACTGAAACAAAATAATTTTGTATATGATACAATTAAATGAAGCCGATTTTCGCTCAATTGCCAAAACTTGAATATTTAACATGTTTTTTTTTCTCCCAAAATGGGATTTAACCCGGTCTGCATGCTTTTAAAGAAACGCTCATAATTGTTTACGAAAAATATTATCACTTGAACATCGTACTTAGCAATTGTGTTGGTATTCTCTTTTAACTAGTTTATCAAAAGGTTATACATGTGAAATGTAGAAGACTACATGTATATCCGAAGTTTCCTTACAAACGGAGTACGATATAACCACATCTTTTTACATAATACAAAATAAGGGAAAAATCGGGCCCAAAAGAACTGTTCGTTATATCCTTGGTTACGTTATATCCGGAGTCGCTATATACGGATTTTACTGTAATAAGGTAAACTGCCCGTCTGTTAGAACGACCAAAATACGGCTGGAACGGATGTATTCTCCTTCTTGAATTGTAATTCAAATCAAATTTAACTGTATAGCACGAGGTGTTAATGTTACATGTGTGTATCACAATGTTTGATGTTACGTCACTAATTTTACTTTCAACAGTGCGATCTTTTAAAAATATCATCTTTATTATTTTCATAAAACATCAAACACCTATACGTACAAAAGCCGGTTGTGATCCCGGTTCATAGCTCTTAGGTAGTTGGTAAAATGTTGGTGTCTAACTCCGAGTGTAGGAATCGATATGCATGTCCGTACAGAAACCGGTTGTGCCCCCGGTTCGAGCTTTCAAAATGTAGGTGGTTGATAAGTGGACGTACAGTATTTAGGCTGTTACTTTATTTTTGTGAAGTTTAGTTCTTACATTTATCTACTGATTATGTGGATGCAGTCAGCGCTGAGAGATTGTTGTTTTGATAAAGTAACAATTTTCATGCTAGCAGCAATTGTTCTGCATGAATTTTCAATCAGTGCAGATCATGACCAGTTCTGCACCGTACGAAATTCACCAAATTGAAAGCTGGAAATGTCAGCTTTAGAAACTTAATGTAGTATCGTACATTTAAAAGAGTTGATGCCAGTTTGTTGTACGTTCAGACGGCAAATAATTGTCAGTTCATATATTTATAACAAACATATTGTTTTTGTCGCAAAGTATGACGGAAAAAAGGAACATACGTATACATTGTAATAGTTAATTCAAATGCAGTAAATCGACAGTTTGCGGTTATCATCTGTTTCAGTATTTATTTAAGATTATTGTGTCTTTGTAGCTCAAATCAGAGTCCAAGAACGAATAACCTATTTTGTTTACCTCGATCAGTTTCTACAAATAAACTTATTCAGGAAATAGGATGGTTACCTTTAAGTGACAGGCGTAATTTTCAAAAAGTTGTTATTATGTATAAACATAAAAATAGTTTACTACAATGTAAATATTTATCACACTCGTTTAAGAAATGGTTGCAGTAACTTAAATACAGACTTGTCTAATAACCACTTAAGAGATAATGCAATAAATTATGTCTAAACTAATAATTTATTCGGAACAAAAATTTCAACAGTAGTAAAAGGTCATATCGCAGAAATAAAGCGAATACAGAATGCTACATAATCGTCTAGAAAAATCCATGTCCTGTTTAGAAGCTTGACGTGAAGCCATCACATTCACACAAAGCAACACTTAATAGTATATAAATACAATAATGCAAAGTTCCACACAATAAAATAGTTTGAAATACTTGACACTAAAATAATCCTGTCTTAACTACTTCGACAGTAAATTGCCAATGGTATCTGTTTTAGCCGATTATTGCGGGCCGCTGCAGCCTCAACATCAACCATCACCTATTTCCAAAATATTTACATGCCAGTTTTGTTTGTGGGCCCGCTGTGATACTTTGTATCACAGTTTTTCTTGTCTTACTTTATGGTTCATTAAAATGAAAAACATGCTGACAGTACTGTAGACAATGGCAATCATCACCCTTTGTTAATATTAGCAATAAGTGTCTACTCAATTAAGATGTGACACTAATTATCCCCAACTTCAAGGCAAGCGTCGGAATCAATTTTGTTTAAATACATACATCAAAACGACGACAAATTATTGATAAGCAATAATATTATAATTCTTGCGACAAACAATGATATCTGTAATAAAAAGTTTAGAATAAAAGAACAAAGTCATGAAAATCTTACAACTTTTAATTATATACAATAATTATTTTTTTAAACATACTCGAAAGATAGTAGATCTAAACTGCAGTAACTCATGCAAAAATTCTATAAAATTATACCTTATAAAACCTTTTATAGAATTACATGTACATTTTGTACATTGTGCAAAAGGCATTCATTTTTAAGGGAAAATTTAATCCTTTATGCCGCGTCACGCGGCATGGTAATTGTCGCATATCGCAAATGACACGCGGCATATAGATGCCGCATATACAATCATATGCCGCGTGATGCGACATGGTTTTATTGCTCCCGCGTTGTAAAACCTCCCGCGCTATAGCGCGGCAAAAACGGAATCCGCCTGTGCTGTACTGTAAATTTATTTTGTGTCGGCAAATTACAGAATACTTACTGTTTTACTTTTTTAGTTTAGAACAAAAAACAAGGGAAGAGGAAAAAATACAAGCAAATAACTCTGTCCGAAATTAGGGTACTCTCGATTATAAAAATTACCTCCCCTGGTGATCTCACTGTCCGGCCTAATTTGTGAGCTAAACCTATTTTTAAATGTAAACAAAAATGAGGAGTCGAAGTTGGTTGAGGTGAAATTTCATAAAGATTTTTTAACTAGTTAGCGAGTTATAGCAAAATATATGCTAAAAGTCCGAAACTAGGACCGTAACCAGTAAGGTTCTTCTAGAAATCTGTGGCACTGTATATCAAATCAAGACCGATATCGACTACATTTAGTAACTGAACTGTTCTGTTTCTGTCTGACGTGTATCGATTTGGGTAAAATTAAGAGTAACTAGGGCTGCCACGATACAGGTTTCCTTCCGTTCGGATATGATCCCCGTTATCGAATGCCTCCACACTTTTACTCCGGTATTGATTCCCGTTTTCTAGAGGCGCGGTAGAGTAGGGGTAGAGCGTCGGACTGCCGACCATGAGGTCGTGGATTCTCATCCTGGTAGCGGCATTGTGACTGCGACCTTCAAAATCCGTTTGTTCGGAGCGAGTATTATTCAGGCTCCAGGAAGCACTCATCGGGTAGTAATGTAAGCTGCAAGTACTTGTTCTACAATCGGTAAATACTGAATCAATAACAATAGAATGAAATATCCATTTTTAGCTCTTTTGTGAAAAAAGAAGAGCAATTGTCATAACCTTCTTGACGTCAGTCGGCAGTGTCGTCTTAAATCTGGTTAAGCTTTCTTAAAATTCACTTTTTCGGTAACCATTAAAGCGTGGAAACTTTAGACAATTGCTTGGCACCATATAAGGGCCTCTTTGGCCGAGTGGTCAAGGTCACCGACTGATGATCACTTGCCCCTCACCGCTGTAGGTTCGTGTCCTACTTGGGTCGGATTCTTTTATGTCTGTAAGCTATCTAGGTTCTACCCAGGTGCCCGCCCGTGACTGAAATAATGCCCGGAGTCGCACCTTGGGTCTTCCTACTCCATGAAAGCTGGAAGTTGCCATATGACCTTAGCTGTTGAGTGCGACGTTAAATTCGAATCAGTCAATTGGCACAATACAATCAACCCTATGGGCAAATCCCATAACTTTTGAATGACATTAAAAGTTTGGCAAACTTTGAATTTGCAGTTCAGTTTTGTTAAAGGGGCACTAATTAAATGCCTCATTTTACCACAATTAATCAATATAGAGGCTTTCTGTAATAAATCGCATCCACTCATTAATTGTACAACAACAACTCTACATAGATTATTGAATGGTTTACGGTACTGCAGTATATTTTAAACCGCTGAATTTATCGGTAATGACTGGAAATGCGTAGCTGAAACTTTTAGGTTAAGTCATAATTCTTCCAAAGATTATATTATTTATGTTTTGGAGGTTATTTAGTTTGGCATCAGATATAGGGTATGTCCTTTTAAAATCCGTTTCATAGGGTAGTTGAACATAGTCACTGAATGCAAAAAGGTAAGCACATGGGTTCCTATCTCAAAAGTAAAGTTTACACATATGGTTAAAAGGTCAAAATTTGTGGACAGTTGTGTCTCCAGTTTATATCTTTAGTTTTGTAAGGGTTGTTCTGATATTTACACTTTGTCTGACTTTGTGTACAGTCTGTGTTGTTCAGAGACAGTCGATCCTCCAGTACTGTCAGTCCTTTGATTTTATTTAGTACATTGATGTATGTGATGAAACGAGAAAAAGATTGTAAGGCGACACCAAATTGAAAAATTGTTCATCGGATATTTTTCTTTAGAAATTTGGGTGGCGAGCGAAAAAAACAACAGTTTTTTTAAAATTCCTGAACAGAATATGAGTGAAAAGCGAAGAAATTATATATTGTAAAAACAACGTGTACTCATACTGGGTAGCCCAACTAATTGTACGCCAGGGCTTTTTGCTATATACGACGGCCGCCCTTCGAGACAGACATCTATGTAATATCAGTTTGTAAAATCGGTCAGTCTTGCAGTCGAAATATTGAGGCGATCATACTGGGCTGCTTAAAAATTAGTCTATCATAGTTTGCACATTGAAGCAAAAACCTATAAAACAGCTTCATAAGTCTTTGATTGAAGTTTGGAGAAACAATTTTGGATTTGCAGTGACTAATTGAAAAATGTGACCCGAGTAACTGTATTTCACTCTCAAAATATGCACATATTTTAGAAAGAAAATTCAGAGGTAAATACCAAAACAGAATACAGTGGTACAAGTCAGTGATCGTTAAAGAGGCACTCCCTAAATCTAGCAGATTATATTCTCGAACCTATGGCGAAAAATGCCTCATCTTACTACAATAAATCAATATAGAGGCTTTTTGTAATAAATCGCATCCACCCATTAATTGTACAACAACAACTCTACATAGATTATTGAATGGTTTAAGGTACTGCAGTATATTTTAAACCGCTGATTTTATCAATCATGACTGGGAATGCATCGCTGAAACTTTTAGGTTAAGTTTCATACAATACTTCCAAAGATTATATTATTTATGTTTTGGAGGTTATTTAGTCGACATCAGTTATAGGGTATGTCCCTTTAAAGAGGCACTCCTTACATCTAGCAGATAATATTCTCGAAACATAGAATATGTGTTCAATGAACGTAAAATGATAAATAAATACAATTTCAAAGAAGAACCTATGGCGAAAAATGCTTCATTTTACCACAATTAATCAGTATAGAGGCTTTCTGCAATAAATCGCATCTAGCCAAATTAATTTGGCGTTTCAGTGTGACCCCTTTCACAGATCTGATATTTTTTTAAATGTCAACCTGTAAAATCGGTTTGCTTTCGAAGTGGAAATAGTGAGACTAAATCACATTCACCCATCAATTGTACAACAACAACTCCACATAGATTATTGAATGGTTTACGGTACTGCAATGTATCTTAAACCGCTGATTTTATCGATAATGACTGGGGCATAGCTGAAACTTTTAGGTTAAGTTATAATACTTCCAAAGACTTTATGTTTGGAGGTTATCTAGTTTGACATCATTTATAGGGTATGTGCCTTTAACAACACTTCGATGTCACAAGAAAGATCATCCGTATTAATTGCTGTAACCTTTCATATTATATAAAGAACACTTTAATAATTAATTAATTAGATCACTTCTGACGCATAAATAATAAAATATATGTAACCTAAAATATTGGATCGGCGTTTAAGAATATGCTGTAGTACCGTAAAACACAAAAAAATCTATATAAAGTTGTTGTTGTACAATTAATGGGTGAATAGTAGCGATTTAATATAGAAGGTGTCTATGTTGATTATTTGTGCTAAAATGAGGCATTTTTCGATACGTATATGTTGGTCCTCTTATTTTTCATTTTACTTTCATTGAAATAATGCAGGTTGCTCGTCGTAGGGTATGTCCCTTTTAACGGTAAAATATCGTCACTTTGTTAAAGAATGATTATTTAATGCACGCTACATTAGAAAAAAAATAATCCTTTTTAAACACTTGCAGTATTATAATATATCTGTTTTACACAAAATGCACTCGGCCCCCTCCCCAGCCCCAAAGTACATCTAATAGTTTCCACCAGGGTTCGTATATTGTGTAATATTTATTGCATTAGACATGTATTTATTTATAAAGCTTATCAAATTCAAACAATTTCTTTTTCGACAAAAATTTCAAATTCAAGATAAACTAAATATATCTGATTTCGCGTGCCTATTTGAGAAACAAACAAGTTGACAGCTGTCAAACGGTGTTCGTCTGCTGCAAATAATGCACCACAGCAACTACGGACGATAACGAAAAATAAAACGTCTTTATATTGATGCTGGTAAGATCGTTGAAGAAATTTTATAAATTAATATTTTCGCTTTAATTTCAGACTTTTTTTTCTAAAATGCTAAACCGATTTGTAACTGATCAGCATCTTAATATTGAACAAGAGGGCCAAGATGGCCCTATATCGCTCACCTTGGTACAAGTCCACTTGCCTGGTGGAAGATCACTAGATAATGTTATATACCAAATAAGTTTTCCTATATACGCCTTTGTAAAACAAATGATCCCCCCCCGGGCAAGGTCAATTTTGACCCCAGGGGCATAATTTGAACAAACTTTAAAGAGGTCTACTAGGCAATGCTACATGCCAAATATCTAAGCTCTAGGCCTTGTGGTTTCAGAGAAGAAGATTTTTAAAGTTTTTACTATATATTCCTATGCAAAACTAAGTGACCCCCGGTGCGGGGTCAATTTTGACCCGGGGGTCATAATTTGAACAATATTGGTAGAGGTCCACTAGCCAATGCTACATGCCAAATATCTAAGCTCTAGGCCTTGTGGTTTCAGAGAAGAAGATTTTTAAAGTTTTTACTATATAAGCCTATGCAAAACTAAGTGACCCCCGGTGCGGGGTCAATTTTGATCCGGGGCTCATAATTTGAACAATCTTGGTAGAGGTCCACTAGCCAATGCTACATGCCAAATATCTAAGCTCTAGGCCTTGTGGTTTCAGAGAAGAAGATTTTTTAAGTTTTTCCTATATATTCCTATGCAAAACTAAGTGACCCCCGGGGCGGGGTCAATTTTGACCCGGGGCTCATAATTTGAACAATATTGGTAGAGGTCCACTAGCCAATGCTACATGCCAAATATCTTAGCTCTAGGCCTTGTGGTTTCAGAGAAGAAGATTTTTTAAGTTTTTCCTATATATTCCTATGCAAAACTAAGTGACCCCCGGTGCGGGGTCAATTTTGACCCGGGGGTCATAATTTGAACAATCTTGGTAGAGGTCTACTAGACAATGCTACATGCCAAATATCTTAGCTCTAGGCCTTGTGGTTTCAGAGAAGAAGATTTTTTAAGTTTTTCCTATTTTTTGCCATAGCAACCAGAGTTCTGCATGGAATGGAATTCTTTGAACAATTTTGGTAGAGCTTCATGCAAGGAACATTCCTGCATAGTTTTATCAACATTGGCCTAGAGGTTTCAGAGGAGATGTCATTTGAATCAAAATGTTGACGGACGACGGACAATCATCGATCAGAAAAGCTCACCCTGGCGTAGCCAGGTGAGCTAAAAATCGATCGTGCTATGATTTTCATAACTTCCACCCATTCATTAACATATCAAAAATACATTTATAAAAGATCACACCAAACAAATGCATTTAACTCAGTGTGTGTACTAAAAAGAAAAACAATTTTATTTTTTTCAGATCTTCAAGACGACTTGATATCTTACTATAGGAAACAGCATGGTACAATTTCAATATCGCCTTTGATTGAAAAAGATACACCCGTTCTGGAGTTCTATGTAATGCCAGAAATTTATTCTGTGAATGTACAGCAGACCCGCGATGGTGAAAAAGAACAAAAATTACTTGTCACATCGCTTCGCAATGTGTTTAATAATAACGACAAAATGTGCTGTAAAATATATTTGACAGCAGATGCTGGACTCGGAAAGACTGCTCTAAGCAAGCGACTGGCTTTAACATGGTGTCACGCCAAAAAACCGCACGCAGAGGAAGAACCGTTTTTCTCACAGGAAGAAATTCAAGCCATGAATGAATTTCGTTTCGTTTTCTTGCTGTTATTACGTGATAGTTCAAGTGAATGCGACATTGATGACCTTATATTGACGCAAGTTATGTCACAACTTCCGCGTCGGTATACACTTGAAGAACTGGAAACTATCCTGTTTAAGGAAAGATGTCTAGTAATATTAGATGGTCTTGACGAATGGTGCCACCCATCTAATTCCTGTAAGCAAAAAAAGAGTTCTATTCCACACCGGAAAGTTAGGGAACAAACTGCAGTCTTGACAACTACTAGACCATGGAAACTGAGCGTTAGTGGTCTGCATTCAAGTGAAATCGACCAGAAACTTGAACTTACGGGACTCAACAAGAAGTCAGCCAACGCACTTAAAATGTCAGTGATTTCTCATTTGTGCGCTGATAAAAATGAATATGAAGTACAGCAAGATGTAGAAGAGTTTACAAGAACTTTGAAGGAAAAACAAATATCGGATCTCGAAACTATTCCGCTTCTATTAATGTACCTACTTTTTTTGTGGTGCAACAAAATAAAACTAGGACAATCTCAGTGCGAGATATACAGTCAGATTACAGAACTTTTGCTTTCAAGAACCGTGCAAAACTATCAGGAGTTATCACCAAAAGTTGATCTCCACCAGGATGATATCCCGCAATGTTTGAGCCAACAAACACATTGCACACAATTCTACTCACTTCTAAAAGACTTGGGACAATTAGCATATCAAACATTATTCAGGGAAACAATAGCAGAAAACACGCTTGTATTTGACAGTTCCGTAGCCGAACTCTACCTGAACAAAGAATGTTTAACTTTTTGCTTAAAAACGGGAATTGTAACACAAAGTAAAGTTCCAGGAACACTGTTACCACAGAAATCGAAAGTGTCATTTGCACATAAAACAGTGCAGGAATATTTCGCGGCATTATACATTCGCTCCACATCTGATCAAACCTCAGTGCAAGAAATAGTGCTATCAAAATGTACATGTGTCAAAGACATTCTAGAAATGTCGAAAATTCTCATATTTCAGAGTGGTTTTAATGTGAATGTGTCATCTTTGATTTCACGCGAGCTGATGAAAATTATAAATCAAGATGAAATAACACGTGAATATAGAAGCAGTCTTGGTGAGAGCGAGCCCCTTAAACAATTCCAGGACATGTGTGTTTCATGTTGTAAGGAACTACCGCACGATACGGTAGTCAGTTTTTGTTTACAAGACGTGTTTATTGATAAAAGCTGTCAACAAGAACAATACAGTGAAAATCTCAAACAATTAACATCGAGAAATAAACAGAATATTAGATCACTTTATATTGACATTGGTCGCTCACGTTCACGTTCACCCTACAGCAGTGCGCAGGAAGTTACTGAATATTTCGCACTCAGTGACCTGGAAAACATCGAGAAAATACACTTCAAAGGAGAATATAATGACCGCGATATTTTACCTCTGTTAAAAAGGCAAGTTCAAAGTTTATCTTGTAATACAGGTTCTTGGTCTGATTTACTGTATGAGAAAGTGACAAGTTTACAGAACTTAGAAGCCATAGATATCCGCTTGTTTAAAATGAGCCACGAACAGTTGACATTGTTGTATGATTATATATCACATAGACATTGCATGCGCGAGATTAAGCTGGAGTCTTTAGAATGTTCTGATCACTGGCGGGATTCCTGTACTGGATACAGCTTGGGTTCCTGTACTGGATGCAGCTTGGAGTTGTCTAAACATTCACAGCTAAGGAAGATAAGACTGTACAGTATACCTGTGTTAGAATTGAACATTAATATGTCGTCGCTAGAGGAGTGTAGACTACAGCAGTTATCTAACCCAGATCTTGTGTTGCGCTTTATAAATTGTGTTCCAGCAGACAGTAAAGTAAATATATTTGTGTGCAATGATCTAAAATCTTCTGCCGCCATTGAAACAATACAGCAAACTTTACCTTTGTTAGTGCACGTGAAAAGGGTGGAGTTGTGGGGCATCAATCTCGGTAACAAAAAACTGTTCACGTCTGAGATGGTAAATTTAGAATGGGTTATTTTGTCGGGTGTGACAATGCCAGCTTCAGTACTACGTGCAATAGTTACCGTGCTACAACAACTTACACAAGCAGTTGCAGTAGCTATACAGTACTGTAATGTAACACCAGAATGTGAGTTTGTTATAGTGAAAGAAGAAATCAAACAATCGTCACAATTTTGGGGCAGTGAGGACAGTGAGGACAGGCGTGGCAAAAGATTCGTGTTTTTAAAGATGGCGATTAAAAACAAACATTATTGACACACGACTTGGATGAACATATGTACTCTCTGTGTTGATTGAATGAATAACACGGCATATTGTTATACACGCGGCATATGTGTTGATATGATTAATAACACGGCATATTGTTATACACGCGGCATATGTGTTGATATGATTAATAACACGGCATATTGTAATACACGCAGCATATGTGTAATTAATAGATAACAATGTAAACAAGTGAGTGAGTGATAAACTATTGTAACGTGCACTGAGCGGATCTAATAAAACTATTACTCTTACAGTATATATATATATATATATATATATATATGAAAAATGTAAAAAGATGTGCCGGAATAAGTAAATTATAAAAAATGAAAAAATGACACTATATGAGTTTTCTTTTTGTATTTGCCAACCGGTTTCACTATATCATCAGGGCAAATATAGCATACAATATAAATTACTTAGCAACGTAACGTCAAAGTTGTGTACACATGTGTACACAACGTCAAAAATGATGACGTCATCAGTTATTGTTTAATTTAGGCTTAAAAATGTCCGCTGCTCCAATTGTGGTCCGCCTCTAAAAAAGAATCAAAATTTTCTGGAGCGGCCACATCTGTTATATCAGTTGTCTGAGAATTGTTAGACCTGTCCCTCCAAGGTCTTCTTTGTTGTTTTTGAGATTCCCTTCTATTTTGTTGTTGACGATTATTAGCATTGAAATTTGAATAAAGTTTTGAAATAAAGTTTTGAATATCGGCATTTTCTATTCGTTGTCTGTTGGATTGTCCGTTTTGTTGCCTATTTGGTTGTCTGTTGTATTGTCTGTTTGGTTGCCTATTAGGTTGTCTGTTGTTTTGTCTGTTTTGTTGCCTATTAGTTCTGGTATTTACTGCATCTGCATATGACTTTGGTTGTATTTGTCTGGCTTTCTTGTAGGAATTACCTGTCTTAAAAAAGGGATTATTGTTTTCGTATGTTTGCTTGAAATAAACTTCAAGTTAATTTCAAGCAAATATACGAAAACAATAATCCCTTTTTTAAGACAGGTAATTCCTACAAGAAAGCCAGACAAATACAACCAAAGTCATATGCAGATGCAGTAAATACCAGAACTAATAGGCAACAAAGCAGACAAAACAACAGACAACCTAATAGGCAACCAAACAGACAATACAACAGACAACCAAATAGGCAACAAAACGGACAATCCAACAGACAACGAATAGAAAATGCCGATATTCAAAACTTTATTTCAAAACTTTATTCAAATTTCAATGCTAATAATCGTCAACAACAAAATAGAAGGGAATCTCAAAAACAACAAAGAAGACCTTGGAGGGACAGGTCTAACAATTCTCAGACAACTGATATAACAGATGTGGCCGCTCCAGAAAATTTTGATTCTTTTTTAGAGGCGGACCACAATTGGAGCAGCGGACATTTTTAAGCCTAAATTAAACAATAACTGATGACGTCATCATTTTTGACGTTGTGTACACATGTGTACACAACTTTGACGTTACGTTGCTAAGTAATTTATATTGTATGCTATATTTGCCCTGATGATATAGTGAAACCGGTTGGCAAATACAAAAAGAAAACTCATATAGTGTCATTTTTTCATTTTTTATAATTTACTTATTCCGGCACATCTTTTTACATTTTTCATATAATTTTCCGGAATAAGGGACATTATTATGGGACCAAAAAGAGCTAAAATGGACGACAGCAGTTCAAACAGCTCACCGTCGGAATCAAAAACAATGCTGGACCAAAGACGGAGCAAAAAACAGCTGGGAGAGGAGATAAGTTCTAAATTATCACTAATACTTACAGCTATTCAAGATTTAGCTAATGCTATCAAAGAAAGTAATAATGGCTTACCTCAATTGAGAACTGAATCAGCGGTTAATGATATTTCAAAAGTAATAAAGGAAATTGATGAAAGTTTTCAGTCGAACTATGAAAATATGAAATGTCCAAAGCAAGATAATGATAATGTTTTTGAAGTCGAGGCAATGCGTGTCAAAGCTGAAATTGCCGCATTATGGGAGAAAAACTTAAACGCAAGAAGAAACGCGTACTGGGGTAAAGTTAGAAATAATGGAAATTTAATATTTTATGAAAAATGGATTGCTGGGAGTCCTATTGTTATTCCCAGAAAATTCCAAAAGTTTGAATTTACGAATGAGAACGAAGACCAAAAGATGTTTAGGGAAAATTTAGTTATGCAAGACTTTCAAAACGAAATTGAAATGATCAGATTAAGAGAAGCCTCATGTACTGAGAGAGTCCGAAAATTAGACAGCGAAATTGAGGAAATCATATTATCAAAATGTTCTGGTCGTGTGGCAGAACATTTAAAACAATTCTGGATTAAGAATGTTACACGGAATGAAGTTATTTCACATAAAAGATGGAGTAACAATGAGCGATGGCTCAATTCATATGAAGTTAATTTCAAGCAAACATACGAAAACAATAATCCCTTTTTTAAGACAGGTAATTCCTACAAGAAAGCCAGACAAATACAACCAAAGTCATATGCAGATGCAGTAAATACCAGAACTAATAGGCAACAAAACAGACAAAACAACAGACAACCTAATAGGCAACCAAACAGACAATACAACAGACAACCAAATAGGCAACAAAACGGACAATCCAACAGACAACGAATAGAAAATGCCGATATTCAAAACTTTATTTCAAAACTTTATTCAAATTTCAATGCTAATAATCGTCAACAACAAAATAGAAGGGAATCTCAAAAACAACAAAGAAGACCTTGGAGGGACAGGTCTAACAATTCTCAGACAACTGATATAACAGATGTGGCCGCTCCAGAAAATTTTGATTCTTTTTTAGAGGCGGACCACAATTGGAGCAGCGGACATTTTTAAGCCTAAATTAAACAATAACTGATGACGTCATCATTTTTGACGTTGTGTACACATGTGTACACAACTTTGACGTTACGTTGCTAAGTAATTTATATTGTATGCTATATTTGCCCTGATGATATAGTGAAACCGGTTGGCAAATACAAAAAGAAAACTCATATAGTGTCATTTTTTCATTTTTTTATATATATATATATATATATATAACTTTCCGCGAGGCTTCTTTGCCCTATGATTGTTTAATTCGTGACAAATGATTGAATAAAATGATTATTATAAAAGAACTGACATTATGCTGAATTAGATTATAATTATCAAGTCTAAATACTTAATTTTGCCTTAGGCACTCATGCCTATTGATTTGCTAAAATAAATTATGCTGCCACCACTGATTTTCTTAACAATCAGAATTAACTTATTGGGTCTCCGTCCTACAACTGTCTTTCTTAAAATACGATCTTTTATAAAGGGATACTTTCACTTTTCCCTTATCCACTATACTATTCTAAAGTTTACTACGACTGAACCAGTCCCTTCTAAGACGCAATGCACCTTAAGAAGAAGACCGGAACAGACTATACTAATGAGTGTTTCCTACTCAAATGAAGCGGTCTCTGTCCTTTAGACCCTAGTCTCCGTCTCTAGCTATCGCAACTTGTTGAAGCCTGCGTTTCGATCTACTGCTTTACCTACACAACCATTCCACAGCGCAATGCACGCATGGAAGTAAAGGTGAGCCGATGAGCAATAGGTATAACGTCTTAGGTTGTTTCAGCTGCCTTTTCTCTCGGAGCGAACCACAAGACTAACTAAATCGAACAACTGCACATCTATTTATACTACCAAATAACAGCGCCCTCTTGCGTCAACATTTCATTGGCCGTTTACCTTAACCTTATCTAATGAGCGTCTAACTTCTCTTACCTCATATAGCGTCTAATGATCATGACCCAACTGTACAAATTAAAGTAAACTTACCGATCACCTTTTATGATTCTAATTCAACAATTGAATGTATAAAACCCAATTCCTTTATCAAAACAAAAACCATTACTGACATAAATTCTTGAAAACCTTCGTCTGTGAAGAATGAACAATTTGAACAAATGGCGTTACAAAAACAAAGGGGAATAACTCTGCATCTATCCGTATACGTTCCGTAAATTCCGTCACACTATTCTGGAATGTGTGGATTTATGATGGATTAATCAGTTAATTAACACGAATGAAGTTTGCAGGTAAGATTTATTTAATTTTATTGTTTTAGTAGAATCTATTCATTATAGATTCAGATTTCAAATTATTTATAGACTTTACTTAGAACTATTTCTTTCAAAAACTGTGTTCTGGAATAAAAGTGCACACCGTGTATCAATGACAATGTTGCAACCCAATCGTATCATGTTTTTTGACTCTGTTATTCGTCTGTCTGTATGTCCGTCCGTACGGAGTCATATGTATGCCTATATTTAAAGACAAAGTAGAATATTTCAATGCCACTTGTCCTAAATCAGTTGTCAAAAATGTTTTCTAATGGCAAGGTAGGGGAGACATGTAGAATATATGAATTCATGTTTGATTTTCATCAGGTTTTCATGGAAGCATCGGTATAAAGACTTAGCTGTACATATTATAATTTAAGTGATACAATCAAAGGGCCAAGGTCATAGGGGCCTGAAACTTGAAACTTTTTTCTGTTTTTCACCTCCAAAATCTGTCCACAATTTTTTTTGATGGATTTTCAACAAACGTTCAAGGAAGCATCAGTATGAAGTGTAGTTGTGCATATCATAATTTGGGGTCATAAAGTCAAAGGTCAAGGTCACACGGGTCTGAAATGGAAAAAAAATTGTCCGCTCGTCATCTCCCAAACACCTTGTCAGATTTTCATTAAAATTTCAAAAAGCATTCATCAGTATGAAGTTTAGTTGTGCATATTACAATATGGGTTACCGGTACCCGGGTCATTAGTCTCAATAATTCGACTTCAAACGCAGACCAATTTTACATACGGACATTTTATAGATATCTGAGCAAAAACTATAACGATATTCACCCGTTGAGTACAATTATTTGGACTACCCGGGTCATATGGTCAAATGTCACAGGGGCCTGAAATAGGAAAACTCTTTCCACTATTCATCTCTACTAAGTACAGTCCTTATAAGAGTTAAGACCTCGCATTTCTTATTTTCACTTCTCTGACATGTTTTATGATATTTTACTTTTTAGCTAACCTGAGCACGAAGCCTTTACTGTTAAGATGTCCCGTCCGTCTGTCATCCGTCGCTCACATTTGCTTCAAATGACATCTTCTCTGAGACTGAAACCACTAAGGTAATGTTGATAAAACTTGGATATTTTTTATGTAGCATTGTTTAGTGGACCTCTACCAAAATTGTTCAAATCATGACCCCAAGGTCAAAATTGACCTCACCTTGGGAATTACTTTATTAGCTCACCTGAGCACAACCTGAGTACGAAGTGCTCAAAGGTGAGCTATTGTGATTCCATGGTGTCCGTCTTCTGTCTGTCTGTCCATCCACACTTAATCTTGTGTATGCAATAGGGGCTACAATTTTCACTAGATCTTCATGAAACTTGGTCAGTATGACTGCCTTGATAAAATCTAGGTGTCAAGTTTGTATATGGATTATCTGGGGTCAAAATCTAGGTCATGGGGTCAAATCATAGAAAAACCATGTGTATGCAATAGAGGTTGCATTTTTCTTGGTATTTTCATGAAACTTAGTCAGTATGGTTGCCTTTATAAAATCTAGGGCTAGTTTGACCATGGGTTATCTGGGGTCAAAAATTACGTCACGGGGTCAAATCATAGAAAAAGCATGTGTATGCACTAGAGGTTGCATTTTTCATTGTATTTTCATGCAACTTGGTCAGTATGATTGTCTTGATGAAATCTAGGTTGATTTCGAACATTGATCATCTAGGGTCAAAAACTAGGTCACGGGGTCAAATCATAGAATAACTTTGTGTATGCAATAGAGGTTGCATTTTTCATTGTATTTTCATGATACTTTGTCAGTATGATTGCCTTGATAAAATTTAGGTCGAGTTCGAACATGGGTCATCCAGGGCCAAAAACTAGGTCACGGGGTATAACCATAGGAAAATTTTGTGTATTTTTTCATTGGATTTTAATGAAATTTTGTCAGTATGATTGTCTTGATGAATTTTAGGTAAAGCATAAATATGGGTAATCTAAAGTAAAAAAACTAGGTCACCCAGTTAAAAACCTTGTGTATGCCATACAGGTGACAATTACATAGAGAATATAAGGTTACTGTCTTTTGATAACAGTTGATATCGGACGAGGATGATATCGGCCAGGGAAGCCGAGGCTTTGAAGTTTCTGGTCGATATTCATCAGAGTTCGATATCAACTGTTATCAAAAGACAGTAACCTTGTATTCTATTTATTATGCAGCTGACTTCAATTTTCCTTTTTCACAATTAAAATCAAAGAAGTAAATTTAGGAAAAAGATTTTACTTTTGAGTGATATACCGGTTAGTATATCACTGTGGGGAGTGTAAATGCGTAGTAATCTAATCACGAAGGCCGAAGGCCTGAGTGATTAATTACGAAGCATTTACACGACACACAGTGATATAATAACCGGTATATCACTCAAAAATAAAATCTATTTCCATTCTAACACGTTAATCTAAACAAAAACATGTTCGATGGGGTACTATTTGCTGCGCTTTCATGAAGTCGCTGTCTTGAAACTTGTAGTTTTCCGTGCATTCCTTGCATTTCGTGAAATTTTGGCTGTTCTTTTTTACTCCTCAAATAAAACGCTATTCGTCTTACTTTTGTTGTTTCTGATATTGCTGGCGATACCGGAAGTGTAGAAAATTTTACTGCGATGTGTTTTACATCACGTGGATTTATTCACAAAAATACCAATCCAAGCGTATTAGCGCATGCACACTCGTAGATGTTGTGTGAAAATTACACGGGAGGGAATTTCAGCAGTCAAAAATAGTTCCGGATGCCTAGCGTGATATACTTAATAGTTTTATCACGCTCAAATCCTTCTGTGTATATAGGAGAAATTTCCAATAGTGTTAGAATAAATGATTTACGTTGTGTTTATGACGTCATCAATAGTTAAATCGGCGTTTTAAATCCAGCACCGTTAATCATGTTAATGTTAATATGCTTTATAGGAAATGCTGAACATTAAAACATACCTTAAAAGCATTTGTCTTAGAGGTGGCTTATAACATTGCAGCTCATATCATTCAAGTAATAAGACGTTGGTGTGAAAAAAGGAAGGGGGGTGGAAAATGAAAATCATTTTTTCTCGAAAATTGCTTCGAAATTGCTATAGATGGATAGATAATGATAACTAAGAAAATGAATACCCACAGCACTAGTCTACAGTCATTTTTCGATTTTATGTGATGGGAGGTTTGCTTGTATTCCCAGAAATTTTAATGAAACGCACCTCTGTAGTCTGAAGTAGCTACCGAAAAGTTAATTTATTGTGTAGCGTGTAAGAAATCCACAATAGCCTAGATATTATTTCATAAATCTCACTTAATGTCTAAAGTGGGCGGGGCCTAAAACGTGATATCAGGACAGTGTCATAATAACACTGTCCTGTGATATCAGACGTCGCGATATCAACAAATATCAGACCGGCGTTATTGGGTCGTCGTCATGGCAGTTGCATAATAAAACCCAATCATCATGTAAATTGGTCAAAAGGTTTAATTGTCTTGTCAAGGTCAGACAGAATGTTTGTGTTTATGATATATAGTTTAGAGTTGAAGTTTGGTCACATATTGTCATAAGTCGCAGGTGAGCGATATAGGGCCATATTGGCCCTCGTGCTTTACTTAGGTCTTAAAAAAAATTCTTCTCTGAAACTGGGTCCTAATTATCATGACCCAGTCTGAAACCTTATTTAGACCTAGAGCTTTAGATATTTGGCATGTAGCATTGCCTAGTTGACTCCTACCAAGAGTGTTCTAATCATTTACCTCTGGGTCAAATTGACCACACCCTGGGGGTAATTTGATTTTGAATATAGTATTCTATAGGAAAAACTTAAAAAATCTTCTTCTCTAAAACGCCCATCTCACTTTATTTCAAAACCATTACAGATAATGCTTTGAAACTTACCATACTTATTTACCATCATTACCTCCATCCACAGACAAGAGTACATAACTCTGTCAAGGTTTTTGTCAGAATTATACCCCATTTTTGACTAAGAAAATACATTTAATCTTGGTAAAATCCAACAGGAAGCGGAAACTGGAAAGTGTTGCACATACCCCAACACTAGGCAAGAGAAGGTAAGCTGTCAAGATTCTTTCTCTAACCTAAAGGCACTTTATCGTCTTAGAATCTCGGTTAAGTTTTTCGACTGAACTGTTTGAGATACATTTTGTATTACTTTGAAAGTTGGAATACTTGTTTATCATCATGCTTCCCAAATGTACATGTAGATAGGAGAAGGTTACTTTGTCAAGGATTTAATTTGAATTATGGCCCTTTTTGACTTAGAAAGTCAGTTAAACTTTTCAGTCTTGATCTCTTGTTGTGTGACTTAACCATTTGAGATATTATTTTGAAAGTTGGAATACTTAAGTACATTAACCATCATAGCAAGAGAAGATAACTCTGTGAAAATGTTTTTATTGTTATTAGAAATTCCTAGTTAAATTCTTGTGTGCAACTGGCACTGTCAGCACATATATGTATCAGTTTAAAACTTTGCTTTAGTATAATTTAGGAATATTTAACAATTAAGTTTGATGAGTTGATAACTCTTGACTTAATATCTTGCTACTTGCTTATACAGATCCTTGTTTTGCTTTTTAGTGCGAACGTTTTGTTTTATTTGCAAGCACTTAGAAAAGTCAAGCGCGCTGTCACGCAGTAATGAGGTGGTGAAATTCTAAAAATGTTTCTTCTTGGAATCAGAAAGAGCAATGTACGTTCCAGTTGTTTGCTTCATTTGGCAGGGGATATTAATTCACTGAATTTGCTTTTAATAAAGAAAAAACGTTGGCCTCTATCTTGATTATTTGTGGACAAAATGCTAAAATTATCTTTATTGATGCTAAAACTTATATGTTAAAATAAAACGTTTTTTTCTTTAAATTTAATTCATTTACCAAGATATGTGGGTACTTACATTTTGTACCTATGATATTCTCATTCTGAAAAGTCTATAATAATTTTAGAATTATTACGCAATACTATCATGACTATTTATTGAAATACTATATTAAAGGGACATACCCTTAAAGTACTATTAAAGGGACATACCCTATGGCAAACTAAATAACCTCCAAAACATAAATTATAAAATCTTTGGAAGTATTATAATTTAAACCTTAAAGTTTCGGCTATGCATTCCCAGTCATTGATAAAATCAGCAGTTAAAAAATACTGCAGTACCGTAAACCATTCAATAATCTATGTAGAGTTGTTGTTGTACAATTAATTGGTGGATGCGATTTATTACAGAAAGCCTTTATATTGATTAATTGTTGTAAAATTAATTGTTGTAAAATGAGGAATTTTTTCGCCACAGGTTCTTCTTTGAAATTGTATTTATTTATCATTTTACATTCATTGAACACAAAATTCCCAGGGAGATATCCCAGGGTAAGCCCGGGACTATAAACAAAAGAAAAAAGATAAAAGAAATAAACCAAAGTTAGAAACTGAAATGAACATAGATATTTATTACTCTGGTCTACATAAATCCAGACTCTTGTATACATGTAGAAGCTTCTGATGTTGTAATCCCATCAAACAGGTCACCATTATAGACAAATTGCCAAATTGTTGTTCCATTTACACGGCAGAAAAGATTGGAATAGAGACTGCACTGAGCGGGGTTAACATCATCAACCTGAACAAGTTGCTATATTTTCAGATTCACTATCATCTCTAGTCTCTATAAAATAAAACAACAGTCATTCTAGAGGAGATTATTGTCAACATTATTACATAAATACATGTATAATCAATACCTAAACACAGGCTTACTTGTTACCATGTCATGGTGCTCAACTCATATATGTATATGAGATAATGAGAGTGCAGATGGTGCAGCCAAAAGGGGCCTTGGTTAAGCGGACATCACCCTGGACATTCCATACTCACCCACATAAATATATACCAGTATTCGAAGTGATGGCGTAGTTAATTGAAATATAAAACGTTCTAAAACACTTTTCTCCGCAATTCAGTAGGACTAAGCCTTCTCATCAGATACCCCACAAATTACAAAATGGTTAAACCAATAATCCTGTAGGCTGGGTGCAAACTTACTACTAGCCAGCATAGGTCAGTACATACTTGAGGTTGACCGGTTTGCACCCGGTATAGTGCGGAATACAACACCCAACATTTTGCTATTTGACTGCACAGCTTTTGCCACAGAGTAGGAACTGCAGATAAGCTGATAAGCCTATTGGAATGTAGCAGATTTATGTGGGCTATTAGACTTTTTACCTTTTTCCCAAAATATATTGATTAGTAATCCCACTAAATTTTATATCATTTTAAAGCTGACAGACAGAGACTAAAATTTCAGTTACAAATGGGTCAGTTTGTACTGGGTTTCAATATTAATGGTATTCTCAGTCCAAGCAAAGCCCTAAGTAAATATGTGTACAGCCTCTCCATGTTTGGAAAATAACTTATATATCACAGTAGACTGACAATTAAATGACAGATAAAATTAGTTACCAAAGTTACTATAGTTGCTATCTGTCCCCTTCCTGCAAAACACTAGTCAAAATCCTAAACAATTTTTGTATAAATGCAAATTTGTATATTTAACAACACCGAAGTATTTTAATTGTATAGGGTAGTAAACCAGCTATTTCACTGGTTGGTGGGTGTTGAATTATATTGGCAACCCAAAAATATTCAATTCAAACTTATTATTTAGCAAATCATAGTCTGCACATAACATAATAAGCAGGATGTGGATGACATGTAGGTAGGGACTGCCCAACCACAGTGCCTGTTACATACCTGTATCAGTTATAACATATTGTAACTGTTACAAACTGTAGTTTACATTTTATATATTATTTAAGTACTTTCTTCAAGAAAAAGAGATGCCAGAAAACCTTTCTTAATTTTTGCAATATCATTGAAAAAAATACTGCCCTATGTTTTTGATATTTACTTATCAATTTAACATTGCAAAGTTAGAAATGTTTTTGGTTTACAAATAAAGGTCATTTCTGTCAGTGAGAATTTTTTTCAAGTTGGTAAAATGAGAGCTACTTGTAAAACTTGTGATCCTGGGACTTTAACCTGTTTTTTGCTCTTTACAAATTGTACCCTAAAATATGGGTCAGAAAGGTTATAATATAATCTATTATACCGGTATTCTGTTTATTTTTACTTAAAAATTCAAACAAAACCAACATTACTGTTGCAAACAATGGCAACAAAATCTATTATATTACTACCCGCATGTAGAATTACCCCCTCCCCCCCACCGACCTTGACAGTCACTGGGGTACAGGATCTTAAAGAATGGTAGCAGTAACATGAAATATTTATGGAATGTAAATCGCCATTGTCCGTAGTACATCAATATTATATAGATCTTTAATTATCTTCTTTTCTCTAACAATAATCTTAGATTTAAAGAGGCACAATTTTCACTCTTGATCGACCGCCCAGAAAAAAGTCTAAAAGTTGTTTAAAATCCTTTTATGTTAAAACATTGGTCAACTATAGGGGCCGGACAATGGTCGAAACTATAAATACTACAAAATAACATTAAAAACCTTGTTCCAAAAGCTTGATTCATTTAAAAATGCTGTTTCACTTTTTTTCTTCAGTGTCAATTTACCACACCCACTTGACAGACAACCACCAAAAATATATATTTTTACAAGGTTCCAGTATTATATATCATATTCCCATTTCGAGCGCTGAGCCGTGAATTTACGTATAGGTTATAGGTCTATATTACAGGAATAAGCAAATTTATTGAAAGCGAGCGTTAGCGAACTGAAGCAATAACTTTGTTATTCCTGTAATATGGACCTATTTAACAGACTAACAGTTTGTCCCATCTATTGAAATATTTAGAGATTTAGGGTGGAGTTCAGCTCTGTGATGTCATAGTCTCACTTATTGGAAAATAAATGAAATATTTATTTTCATATTAGAGATATTGAGTCAGTACAGGGAATACAATTTGCTTTTTGTCGTGTCACTTGTGAAAACTCGATATAGTTGTCCTAATGGTGGTTCAGTGTATGTGCAGGAATCCGTCTGTCCGTGCTTGCGTCTGTTCGAGTTTAGCTTGTCTGGGCTATAACTTATCCATGGATCAAGGGATTCTTAAATAATTTGGCACAAATGTTCACCATCATGAGACGGAGTGGCATGTGCAAGAACCTGGTCCCTAGGTCTAAGGTCAAGGTCGCACTAAGAGGTTAAAGGTAAAATTTAAGAATATCTTTGTCCGGAGCCTTTGTTCTTAATAATATCTTCTTCATGCATGGAGGGATTTTGATGTAACTTGGTAAAAGTGTTCACCATCATGAGACGGAGTGTCATGCGCAATAACAAGGTCCCTAGTTCCAAGGTCAAGGTCACACTTAGAGGCCAAAGGTCAGATACAAGAATAATTCAAGAATGACTTTGTCCAGAGCATTTCTTCTTCATGCATGGGGGTATTTTGATGTTACTTGGCACAAATGTTCACCACCATGAGACAGAGTGTCAATGCACAAGAACCAGGTCTCAAGGTCTAAGGTCAATGTCACACTAAGAGGTTAAAGGTCAAATTCAAGAATATCTTTGCCTGGAGCCTTTGTTCTTAATGCATGGATGGATTTTGATGTAACTGGGCACAGATGTTCACCACCATGAGCTACATTGTACCCTTGTTTTTAGAGTTTCTTCCCTTTGTTATTACTATAAATAGCTTATATTGTAACTTTTCATGCCCCATTCGAAGAAGAGGGGTATATTGATTTGCAGATGTCTGTCGGTATGTCTGTCTGTCTGTCTGTCTGTCTGTCCGTCAGTCTACCAACTGGTTTTCGGATGATAACTCAAGAACACTTGGGCCTAGGATTCTGAAACTTGATGTGGAGGTTGGTCATGACCAGCAGAGGGCCCCTATTGTTTTTTGGTCAGTATGTCAAACTTCAAGGTCACGGTGACCCGTAATTGTAAAACAGTTTCAGAACGATAACTCGAGAACGCTTGGGCCTAACATTTTGAAACTTGATGTGGATGTTGGTCATAACGGGTTAAGAGATTAGAAGATCAAAGGTCAAGGTCACAGTGACCCAGAATTGTAGAATGGTTTCCACTCAATAACCTAAGTTAGGAGTGACCAATTGCATGAAATTTGGTTTGTAGGTAGTTTGCGGGGAGAGGAAGCTTGGGTTTAATTTGGGGTCACAAGGATCAAGGATCAAGGTCAAGGTCACTGTTACTAAAAATAGAAAAATGGTTTCCACTAAATAACATAAGTTAGGAGTGACCAATTGCAATGAAACTTAGTGTAGGTAGCTTGCATGGAGAGGAAGATATTTAAATATTTTTTCTGTTAAATTTTTATATTGTTTTAAGGAATAAAAAGTTTTTATTTATATTTCGAAAAATTTAGGATGAGGGGGGGAGGGCAGGGTCACTGTTACTAAAATAGATGTTTTTTTGATTTTTTTTTAAATTATAACATTGTTTTACACAAAAAAAGTTCAAGGTCACTACTAAAAATATTTATTTTCAATTTTTTTTTCCAGATTTTAATTGTTTTCAGCAAAAAAATGATTAGGGGTCAAGGTCATGGTTACTATAAAAAGATTTTTTTTATCATAAGATTGTTTTATGCAAAAAAAAAGAATTTTGTTAGTCACGGTCACTGCTAAAAAAAATTTTTTTTCAAAAAAAATTTCACATGGTTTTGCATAGGCTAACATAAGAAGGTTTTTAAAAATCTAAATCAAAATTGACCCTTCCAGGGGGTCACTTGATTTTACATAAGCTTATACAGAAAAAACGCGTGGGTGGTCATTTAGTTTTGCATATCTTTAAATCTTCTTCACTAAAACCACAAGGCCTAGAGCTTAGGTATTTGGCATGTACTATTGGCTAGTTGACCTCTACCAAGATTGTTCAAATTATGCACCTGGGATCAAAATTGACCTTGCCTGGGGGGTCATTTAGTTTTGCATAGGCTAATATAGGAAAAACAATAAAGTCTTCATCTCTAAAACCACAAGGCCTAGAGCTTAGATATTTGGCATGTAGCATTGGCTAGTGGACCTCTACCAAGATTGTTCAAATTATGCATGTAGCATTGCCTAGAAGACTTCTTAAAAGTTTGTTCAAATCATACCCATGGTTTCAAGTTTTTTTAGAGCAAAAAAAGCAAAAGAAAAAAAAGTATGATAATGAACTGCCAACCAATCGACCTAACTTTTTTGGGGCAAGGAGATACGAAACACCTAAAGCTGCTGACTCTCAGATTTTGATAAAAACATAGAGTTCTTCAAACTGTATGTAAATAACGTATTATAGAACATATAGAAGTATGAAAAGGCTAGTCCAGTTAACAATTCCTGTCACATATATAGACAATAACTTAATCATGTTAATGGTATTAATTTATTGCAGTATATGCAATTAACCTACAGTTTTGAGTGATGTAAGCTAACAAATTTGCTACAGCCTGATAAAAAGGTATACCTGTGCACTTCTTATAATTAACTTTTTTTTTCATTTTAGACTTTTGTAGAGATACATACTCTTAACTAGTCATTAACCAAGAACTGTAACATTTATGTTATAGAAAGCAATTTTCAAAAGAACTGATTTTTTTAAATTTCAACTGATTGGTAATGATAAAAACTGCATTTTGTGTTATATTTTGGTAACAAATACATAATTCCCAACAACCTTCCTCAACTGTCACACAATTATCTAAATAAGAATTAGTTTTGCAAAAGTCTGTTTGATATAATATAAATACATTAATTTGAATTGTTATTAAAACTTGCTGTATAATCAATTGTGAAATATTTAAGTAAATCCTAAATAAAGCGCTTTATTGTTGTCGCATGAAAAAAAATGTATTTAGACACACACCAGTAATTATGCAGGGTCTTATCAGACCTAGTGTTGTTAAATTGTATTCATGACATCTAAATGTTACAAAAAATGAAATTTACAATTATTTATACTTGCTGAGAAAGTATTTTTCTAAACCTGATTATGTCTTTGACAGTAGACTGGTTGACTGATTTTACAAAATGGGATGTGAAAAACTTAAGATAGTAATTATATATGGATCGATTAGTGTTTCAGTTTGTGACCTGTAGAATATTGAGGTAAAGTTTACAGACAGACAAACGGACAAACCACCATCATAACATGACCTCTGCTGGACAAAGGACTTTGTCCAGTGGAGCTACAAATGTTAGTGATATTTTCATTCTTTAGCAAAATTGTAAATTAACCCTTGCACTGCTGAGCAACAATTGATCCTGCATTTGCGACTGATCACCTTGCTTAATGATCATGATCTGCACTCTTGGCTATTCAGTTCTTGTTATCCCTTTGAACAAATAATATTGTTGTCAACTAATCTCATAGATTTGCATGAAATCATTGTGCATGTTTTTGTTTTCAATAGTAAAGATATGGCCCTATACTGTTTGACTGGCTATCGCTACGGTCCACTGAAGACAATCATTAAAGAATTCATATAAAAACCTATGTAAAGTAAAGTGACCCCAATGCAGGGTCAATTTGGATCTGGGTTTCGCCATCTTCACAATCTTGGTAATTTAAACAAGGCCATGAAGATTTTACCCTCCCAGTATATTAAGCTGATGTAAAATCATGGTCAATTTTGAAACAGGAGCCTTGATAAGAAATCAAATTTTAAAATATTTCCTACAAAAATAAGCTAGGTAAAATAAATTTAGTCCCTGGTCACGGTCAGTTTTGATGCAGGGTCATGATTTGAATTATCTTGGTAGAGCAAAGGTAAATTGTTAAACATAGAGCAATTATAAACAGCCAGGGGCATAACTTGTTTAAGTTATTTTGAATAACTTCTACAAGTTATATTTATCTTTTACTCATGATTCACTCACTAAAAAACTTCGTAAGTTATTTTTCAGTCATAATAACTCATTCAAGATTTTTGGTTCAAATTAATAGTACAAAAGATTTAACATAATTTTTCCACAAGAATATGAATTTTCTGGACAGTTATACAATTTGTTTCTATTTCTTTGATCATTGAAATATTAAGATAATCAAATAAAATCTATTACACCACAACAAAACCTTCTTGCACAAGGGCTTTGAAGTAGGACATTCTTCAGGTCTTCTTTACGACAATTTTGGCAATAAATTCATTTATATGTCTGATTGAAAATTCATTACTGTCAGCTATATTATTTCTCTCCCTTAACTAAACGTATTTGCAGAGGTAATCTGCTAGTAATGAAGAAATTCAGAAAAACTGAAATGTTGAAATGTAACCTGGATAAGTTATTTTCAGAAATTCCCATTATTTTGGTAACCTCAACTTTCAAGGGAGTTAATTCTTTCAGGGAAGGGAAGTCATTTTATCAACAAAATTTTTCAAATATCACTTACTGAAGTTATTTTCAAAAATAACTGAAACAAGTTACACCTGTCTGATAAATAAATTATGATATGATAGTTATATTGACTGAAATAATAAATTGATCAGTTAAAAGTCAGGGCTTCAATTGTGAAGAATACATGGGTTTACAGTTTTGAGACTGTACAACGTAAATATCCGAAGTGTATCAAGTGAACTCGATAGATATCTCCCTTGAATTTCGAGTAAACTGAATGTTATACGCTTATAATCTATAGAAAATGAGCTATTTGTAAACTGTCCTCTGATAGGTAGATAGTTTCCAGACATAAAAGAACTCAACCAAAGTAGGGCACGAACCTACAGCGGTGAGGGACAAGTGATCATCAGTCAGTGACCTTAACCACTCGGCCACAGATCTATGCCATGATGTATGATCTATGTGATTTCTTAGTTATTCGTATCCAGGTACGAACCGACTTCGGCAATATGCGGACATTTTCGTACCATTTTCTAACCACGAATAAAATCTATACATACAATACAACAATTACAACATGTCTAAAGCATAAAAATATGTTATTATTAGGGATGGGAACGAATATTAAAATCAATATTCGAATATTCGGTTTGGCATATTCGAATATATTCGAATATTCGTTTTGTGGTGTCCATGTATATTTTCTTAACACGACGGATACGCCACTACAGTATGTTTAGTATGAAAGTGTTAACTTTAAAACGGTATATAAAGAAACAAACTATTAATTTTCCACAAGGAGAAGTTTATGTTTTTTTTTCATTCATTGTGACTGCCTCCGTGGTCAAGTTAGGAAAGTATACACTCAACAACTTTTCTAAGTATACACCTCAATTATATGTAATATCAAAACCATTTTTAAAGATACGCTCATAAAAGTTGGTCAAAAAATTATTAGATTCATTCTTCTTATATTCGGTATAAAGTTGATAAGAATGAATGGCAAATTCATTGTCTTACAGAGTTTACATCACCGCACACCTTAATGTGAAATTCACAAAACCGTAAATTACGGTAATTATCAATTTGTTCCAAATTATCTAGAAAAGTTCAGTTTTTGTTACAAAAACGGTTTTTAATACCAATTCCAGATACATTATATCCTGCCTTGTATCAAAATATCCTCCAAACACTAAATTTGATGATGGATTTGATCTTTCTAACCTTATAGGAAGTCCTTTCCCATGCATTTATCCAACAAACCTCGTTAATTGATTCCATACAGTGCTGTATATTCTCCAAATTTGAATTTTTACACACCGAACTGACCATAAGTGATCAATGAGAAATACCAAATACAAATTCTTGAACACAGGTACGTCAAAGCGACAAATGAGTTGAAAATGAAGTCAAGGTACTCATATTCTATCAAATCTTCATCCGGTTGAAATGCAGTTGAGGATTAAAATCAGTTAAAACTGTAAAGATTCCTTGTTACACTTTACATCTGCCCAAGAACATCTTCTTAAAGGATTTGAATGAGCAAACATTGCCACAAGTCTGCTAATTTTATATTAGTGAATCAAAAACGATTGTCTGTTTTACGCGCAGATTGATCACAGTCTGATAATTTTAACGTTTTTGAGACTTGAATTTTTGGGTTACTGTGTTTACAGGGCTGCAGATCAAAGTGTTTGGTACCTATATTTATAACTCAGGTGGAATGTTAAATATTTATCTTTGATCTTAGTATTTGGAAATATTCATCAAAATATCTTAAAAATTGAATAAACTACAATACTTCTTTTAGGTGTATACTTAGAAAAGTGGTTGAGTGTACGCCTGACATAACTGAAATACTGTTGAAACTGGGTTTTTTTCTCAGTGTTCTCTCGCTGATGGAGGGCTGTGGGTTCGTGGAGTTTGTGGCAGAAAACTACTAAATACGCCTGGCATAACTGAAATACTGTTGAAACTGGCGTTTACTTTATGTTAAAAATAATTTCAAACATATTAATTAAAGGAAAATATTTGAGTTATTCTGAATGATTGGACAACGAAAGAGTTATATCAGTTGAGTTAATACATGTATAAGCGTGATTGGTTATTCGTTTCCGTAAACATGACGTTGATCCTGGAACATTGTGAGATAAACAACTTTTAAAATTTGTTACATAAAACAGGCGACAATTAAAATGAACAAAAGATAAAAAAGTCACCACAATAACACCTGATGCAAGCTGCTAATCCGTAACGATGCCCCCTGTCAATTATGCATTGCAATTTTCGTGTTAATTGGGAAATTTTTGACACGCTCTAAACAAACAATACAGAACAAACGGTTTTATTCGGCATAATTAGCATTCTTTAGATTGCTACCTATATTAAATAAAAATAATAATTTACGAATATTCGAATTTGATTTTCGCATTCGAATATTCGGCCGATTTTCGAATATTCGAATGTTCGAATATTCGTTCCCATCCCTAGTTATTATATTTCAAAAAGACATGTACAAGTGCCTCTGTAAAGTTCATTTGCTGATAAGTTTCAGTTTTATACTTAAATGCGTAAAGACGCATTTTAGACTAGTGTTTCAGGCGCTAGAGTGCGGAACATCTTCAAAGACACTAAATGAACTAGTCAGGCCGCACACTTTTGATGATCTATATAGGGGCGTTGGCAAGTTACCAAAAAATCTTTACGCTGAATTCCCAGTTTTGTAATTAAAAATTCAAGAGTACCTAGTCGTTCCATATCGTATTACAAATTTTTTACAATGTTCTGATAGTTTATGATCACAAAATCAATATCGGATAAAAAGACTTTAAATTATTCGGCCGTCTAGTTGTCTTTTAGTGTCTCCAGTCTGACTAGTTGTTATCAAAACCGGTTAGGAAATAGTTCTATACAGAACAGATATGCCAAATTCGGCCACTTCCCAATCCAAAAATATAGTATTCTTTCCCAACTCAGATGGCAGAGCAACTTCCCAAAATGCAAGTTAAGTTTTCCCGAAGTTTGTTCACATGATTTCAGCATTTCTGGAGGAAGCATTAATTTTGTGTGGTATCGATTTTTAGTCGCACTATAACATAACAGCGCACAGTACGCGTGTTATGCATTACCAGTCTAATCCGATTCTGGGCCTGAATTTTAGTCCGTATCTCAGGGGTGGTAAATTTATTTCGACTTCCGGTTGACAATGTAGCATAATGGACTTTTATCTCGAATAAATTTCTCAATTGCAAGGCCAAGGCCTCTTCCCAATTTCCTGATGAAAATCCCTGTTGTTTTAAGTATTAGGTAGAGTACTGTTGGCGAGAATAATCATGTTATTTCGAGAAGGTTACAACTCTGAAAAAGACGTTATTATTAGAGCCAACAGTTACTCTATCTAATTTGTATCATGGCACGTTGATTGACAGTTCTCATGCCGTACAATAAAATTGTGTGACGTAAAATCATGTGACATAACAAAATTGTGTGGTAGGGACCTCAATCTTCTTTACCGAAACAAAATCAATACATGTACTTGTTTGCTGTTAAAAAGTGTTCTGTAGCCTACAAAATTATATACCGGAGCAATTAAGTGTATTTGTTTTTTATCTTATTACTAACCGGCCGACGTAACTTTTCCAAATTGTAAATGTAAAACAAAAATCTAGGCGATAAAAAAATCTGAAAAGTGTTCTCTTTTTCAGAAAGATCATGTCCTCTATTACAGATAGAGCACAGTCTAAGCCCGCATCCACACAAATTTTAAATTATCAGTAACACAGTTCAGTGTCCTATACAAATATGCAGTAGCCATGATACAAATAAGAAAGACAGACATGTTTACGGTCTCCAATGAATAAAAGCACAGTTGCAATGAAATAGATTAATTGCTTGTATTTTCTGAATCGCACATCACGGTACTGATAATTAATTTACATTCGGGAAAGGTGATTCCTCGGTTTTCTTTGCTGGTCTCTGTAACTTTGAATAATACAATAACCAAGATTAGAAATGAAAGAAGACGATCTCTATTATATTGCAATATACGGACCCTGATATGAGTCAACGGTAAAGACAGAGTTTCCGTCTTTTACTGAATGGAGAAATGAAAGCGACCTAATAACCAGATTGGTAAATCTGAGAATAAATATCAAAGTAAAGCATTATTTGCTGCTTCACAGGCTTTCACTGTATTTATCAATGAGGTACAAGAATGCTAGTCTCACTTTTTCCGCTTCGAAGGCAGACCGATTTTACAGGTTGACATTTTACAGTTGTCTGCCTTCTACGTCTCACTTTGAAGTGCCAATAGCTGGGAATGAAATTCTGTTGGGCACTTATAAACCCAATAAAATCCATGTGGTCATGTAAATAAATAAACTGTCCCCGTGACCTCAATCGGAACCTTCTGCGATTTCCCGCAGAGATCCCTTTTCAAAGGTTCTTGGGAATGGTCACGTGATAATTGTCAAATCGGCAAGATGGCGGCCAATTGGTGAAAATTCTGACCTGTTCGAAACTTTCGTAAAGCTTTACGTTAAATAGATAAAATTTGATATTCAAATTTGGCAAATTAAAAGATTATGGTCTGATTAATAAAATTATTTATTGTCTTCACTTATTGCTCTTGAAATACTGAAATGCGAGCGTGTCAGATTCCTGGCACGATTATTGGTACAATTTCCCTACGGAGTAGCTTCAGCGTACCCGTTCTGTCAAACATATAAACCGGGTATGCTGAAGTTGTTTTAGCTAACAAACTGATATTGCATGCGAAGGGCGGCGTCGTATATAACCAAAAAAAAGCCAATTGTTGGGCTAACGCCGGTTCTAGTCCAACTAATTGTACGTGCGTCGGGTTATTGTGTTATTTTTGGTATGGGCAATATCTCTCCTCTGTGAATTCTGGCCCAAAAAGAAAATATCTCAGAATTTGATCAAGACGTCATTTTGGCTAGCGCCAGTTGTACCCAATACTGAAACTACACTTTCTTATTATGGAGCACATTAAAATTAGGCGTAAAGGTGTGACAGTTATATAATATCAAATCTGTGAAAAAGGGTCACATAGAAAGCCAAATTAATTAGGCTACAAGAAGCCAAAAAGTCTTATCGCTTGGATAAATTTTATAAAGAAACGAAATAACAGCATTTAAAAAAAATTCTAGAGTGGTGGAACCTATGCTGGAGGTATCCCTATGCTGGTGGTATCTCCGAAAAACGGCTATTTACAGAAAAACAGATGAAGAAAAAATTTCAGGGTACATTCAGCAATGACAGTCGATGAAATGCTTTTACAGCAAATGTAGTGATAGCCGCGCGTGCAGCTCTGTGACATCACAGCAGCCGTTACAATTGTACTTGATCCATTTTGCTAGAAAATTTCTTAAATATAGACATCAAAATCACCCAGTTAAAAGTTAGCATTTTTGATAAAACTTATTTCTTTTGTATAAAAATATATATTCTATGGAAACTGTTATATCTTGTTAGTTAATATTTAGGCTCTAAAAACTGTTTCCCACCCGTTGGTTGTCAAATATCACATACCACCAGCATTGGTTCCCTTCGAGGTGAAATTTCAAGTTTTGACATTTATTTATTTATTTATGTCTCTTCCATGTACAACATTCAGTATATAAAATCATGTTAAAATACATTTTATCTATTAAATTGTACATAGCCATTCATATATAAGAATTATAAGAGACTATTGATCAACCTATCACAGACTATTATATTATATCACAGTAAAAGCTATATATGTTCCACTAGTTTGATATCTGACAACACCAAAACTATCAGCTATTTAATCAAGAGTTTAACTATTGTAATTTGGTAATAATAAATACCCAAAATTCACTATTTAATGTACTAGAAAGTAAATTTGTTTTTAAATATTTAATAATTCATTTCTTAGTTCTATTCTGAAAATATAGTCAGATCTAGCAAGGTCTTTCAAATAGTATGGTCCGGAAACGAGAGTAATACGATAAATAACTTGCCTCGGATCACGTGACAAACATCCGGGTACCCGCCATTTTGGAAAAAGAAAGAAATTATTGATACTTTATATCTACGTATATCTCGATATTTTACCAATCAATTTGACCAACAAAAGTGATCCTTAATACAATATATGCATTCCCTTATCATTACATAATATTATATTTTACCGATGTTTCGTTTTAGGTGGATTTACGCATTGGAAAGTTGACCCATACGAACGGGTTTTTTCACAAATGACCAAAAGCCGAAAACCGACCTAATTTTAGCGCTTCTTTCCTACTTGCATGGTGTTCATGGGATTGATGTAACATCTTTTTCTCATAGATTTTAGTCTAATGTACGTCTGTTATGTCTTAGATTTTCGTATTTCACCCGTATTTTAATTTTCTGGGACGGTTAGATCCATTCAAAATCTAAAAATGGCGTCAATGGTGATTGTTTTTCGCGATACGGTGATATTTTGTGCACAGGTTTTCACTATATATTTAGGGTCAAATGATGGAAAATTGCTAATTAAAATGTAAATTAAGAGTTACCATACTATTTGAAAGACCTTGGATCTAGCGAACAATATTGCTTCTCAATGCCCTAATATCTCTGACATGTGTCGTGTCAATAGCTCCCAGAACGACATAGTCATGTGACGAAGCACATCAACGTCTTGTTTCGATTTAGCAGGGATAACATTATGTTTTCGCTGAGGCAAATCAAAATGGTTAGGATTTCCTGCTTTCTGAACTGCTGATATACGTTCAAAATACCTCCAGCATAGGTTCCCCCACTCTAGTTATAAGAATTATCATTTAAAATCTAAATGAAATTTAAAAAATATTCCTTATACACAGACTTAATTTTCTATGCAATTGTCCCAAGGTACGTGTTGACTAAATAGAGTACGAATTGACTACGGTACGAGGTGACCAGGTGACTAGATACCGTGTAGCCTTTTTAAAAATTTAGCAATGTCATCACTTGGTTTTATTCTGTTTTGAAAGACAGATGGTAACAGATTAGGAATATATTTGCGGAAGCACTTACCAATTCACAAAGGCATTTTGTTCGGCATACTTGTCAAATATATAAAACGTTGTCAGACATCTATCTAAAATGTCCGGCTAAATCATCTCGATGTTTATTGGCTACACGGTTAGTGTGCTTATTTGATTGGCTGCACGGTTAAACCCGGTTCTGCACGATACACGTTTTATTCATAGTTCTGATTGGCTACACGGTTAATCGAGCGTGAACCGTGAAGCGTGTGCCGTTCGTGTTGCACGCGAATGAAACCGTGTGCACGAGGAACCCACACGCAGGCGCCACTGTATCTCTAAATTTCATAAAATACGCTACCAAATTCAAAAGCGTCAAAATACGCTCTTGAAATTTTAATATAAACATATAGTGTAGCGGTGCCGTGTTACCGACATTTTCAATTGATTTCCGCAAATTCCTACCTAGATTTTTGCTTATATTTTGATTCTAGCCTTTAGTTTTATATTTATGTCAATTAAAAAAAAAATTCAACTGTAACTGAGAGCGAGCAGCTTTAAACCTTACTTGGTGATCAAGGTCTTACAAGAATGTACAGAAACATAAGTGCCTAACACAGATTTATATAGATATTTGACATTTTTTACATCTTCTTCAGGTGTACATGGTCTATGGAGATGTTCATGTTGCAGGGCAATCTAGCTTCATAAAGTATCACTGCTTTAAGATTTCTTTTACTGAACCCTGCATTGTCACAAACAAAGATTCAGCCAGCTGTGAAGAAATGTAAATGAATATTCTAAGGAAAGATGCTGAAACGACAACTTCCCACATACACAAGAAATGGATGCTGCAAAGAAATGTGTTCTGAATGAAGAATCCAAAGTCAATGGTTGGCCTAAATCTGTTGTTCAAAAAATGGAATAGAGACTCTGAGAGCAAAGTGATAACTGCAAAAACTTTCTTTTGATGTGTTTTCAAATACCGGTAAGCCGCTTGTTACAAAACGGAAGTGTTATTGGTCTGTTCTGTATAAGTGTTTCTGAAACAATGCCGTTAGACTATATGCATATATATATAGTATGTGTTGAATGTGAAAAAAGTATGTGTTGAATGTGGAACAATGCCGTTAGACTATATGTGTAGTATGTGTTGAATTTTGAACAATGCTGTTAGACTATATGTGTAGTATGTGTTGAATGTAAAACAATGCCGTTAGACTATATGCGTAATATGTGTTGAATGTCGAACAGTGCCGTTAGACTTTACAGTAAACTCCGTAGATATCAACTCTGGATATAACGTAACTTCGGACATAACAAACATTTTTTTTGGCCCGATTTTTTCCCTTCTTTGTTTAATGTAAAAGTATACGGTTATGTCGTACTCTGGTTATAAGGAAACTTCAGATATAAGGAGCAATATTTTCTGGCCCAACAATGAAAAATGTACAGGAAAGTAATCGTATATATCAAACTGCAAATATGTTCCGACGAGTTAAAAATATCTGTTGATTTTGCATTTTTCCTTTGCCGTTTGCATTTTATTTTTCATAGCGCTCTTGTAGCTAATATTCATAAAGGTAAATCATTACACATGCGTAACCTTTTGGTAAACTAGGTAAATGAGAATACAAACATAATTGCTAAGTACGTTATTCAGCTGATAATATTTCATGTAAATAATTGTGAGCGTTTTTAGCTAAAAGTGCTATTAGGATCGCATTCCAACCGGCGTCCGTTGTACATCGTAAGTCCGTCCACCATTTCCTTCAAACGACATCTCCTCTGAAACCAAAGGGCCAATGTTGATGAGACTTTGCAGGGATGTTCCTTGCATGAAGCTCTATCAAAGTTGTTCAAAGAATTCCATTCCATGCAGAACTCTGGTTGCTATAGCAACAAATAGGAAAAACTTTAAAAAACTTTCTTCTCTGAAACCACAAGGCCTAGAGCTTAGATATTTGGCATGTAGCATTATCTAGTAGACCTCTACCAAGATTGTTCAAATTATGATCCCCGGGTTAAAATTGACCCTGCGCGGGTGGTCACTTAGTTTTGCATAGGCTTTATATAGGAAAAACTATAAAAAAATTCTTCTCTGAAACCACAAGGCCTAGAGCTTAGATATTTGGTAGGTAGCATTGTGTAGTAGACCTTTACCAAGATTGTTCAAATTATGACCCCCGGGTCAAAATTGACCCTGTAGCGGGAGTCACTTAGTTTAACATATACTAATATAGGAAAATCTTTAAAAATCTTCTTCTCTGAAACCACAAGGCCTAGAGCTTAGATATTTGGCATGTAGCATTGGCTAGTGGACCTCTAGCAAGATTGTTCAAATCATGACCCCCGGGCCAAACTGACTCTTCCCGGGAGGGGGTCACTTGGTTTTGCATAGGCTCATATTGGAAAAACTTAAAAAATCTTCTTCTCTGAAACCACAAGGCGTAGAGATTAGATATTTGGCATGTAAAAATGCGTATTGGACTTCTACCAAGATTGTTCAAATTATGACCCCCAGGTCAAAATCAACCCTTCCCAGGAGGGGGGTGGGTGGGAAGAAGGTGACTTGATTTCACATAGGCTTATATAGGGAAAACTTAAAAAAAACAAGAAGGCCGACGGGCAGAGAATAGTTATTTGGAATGTTACTTAGCACTGTGTAGTGGACCTCTACGAATTATGTTAGAATCCTGACCCCTTGTATTATAGCCAATGTTAGTCAGGTGAGCGATATAGGGCCATTATGGCCCTCTTGTTTTTAAAAAGCATGCAGACGGGATGAAATACCATATCAGGAAAAATACCTTGTTAAATATTTCACATTATGGCAAGTTAGCGAAAATCAGCTTTTTTCAATTGTATTTGTTTAAGTATTGTCAATTAAAAAATGAACCGTCTTTTTATGTTTTATTAATCATTGCAATTTATTTACATGGGTTTACAGATATAGAAAGGGATAACAGTTATAGATCTTTATAACTCTTCAAAAGGAGGTAGGAAAATCAAAAGCGACTATTAGTTGATGGTTACATTTGAATATAAAAATACTTGTTATACCCCTGAAACGAAGTTTGGGGGGTTTATAGGAGTCACCCGGTGGTTGGTCAGTCGGTCGGGCGGTCGGTCGGTCAGGCGGTCCGTTGCATTTTCCTTGTCCGGAGCATAACTTGAAAACTACTAGTTGGAATTCAATACAACTTCATACAATGGTCAAGCACATTGAGAGGAAGTGCAGTGCACAAGAACCATAACTCCATCTTGACTCATTACAGAGTTATTGCCCTTTGTTACTTTTCCTTGTCCGGAGCATTACTTGAAAACTACTGGTGGGAATTCAATACAACTTCATACAATGGTCAAGCACAATAAGAGGAAGTGCAGTGCACAAGAACCATATCTCTATTATGAGTAATTACAGAGTTATTGCCCTTTGTTACTTTTCCTTGTCCGGAGCATTTCTTGAAAACTTCTTGTTGGAATTCAATACAACTTCATACAATGATCTAGCACAATGAGAGGAAGTGTAGTGTACAAGAACCATAACTCTTTCTTGACTCATAAGAGAGTTATTGCCCTTGATACTTTTCTTTGTCCGCAGCATAACTTGAAAACTACTGGTTGGAATTCAATACAACTTCATACAATGGTCAAGCACATTGAGAGGGAGTACAATGCACAAGGACCATAACTCCATCTTGACTCATTACAGAGTTATTCCCCTTTGTTACTTTTCTTTGTCGCAGAGCATTACTTAAAAACTAGTGGTCGGAATGCAATACAACTTCATACAATGGTCAAGCACATTGAGAGGGAGTGCAGTGTACAAGAACCGTAACTCTATCTTGAGTTATTACAGAGTTATTGCCAAGAACAATATCTCTATTTTAGTTTGTTTTTTTGCAAGGTATTCTGTTACTACGAACTTCCTCAGTTTATAAAGCAGTCTTTCGGGGGTATTAATCACATTTAGTGATAGCTCTAGTTTGATATATATTTTAGTTCAATATATATACATCGTTTATAAGGAACTTTTTTGATATATGGATATAAGGAACTCCGGATAAAAGGAACAAATTTGATAGGTCCTGAGGAGTTTGTTATAAGCGGAGTTTACTGTATGCATAATATATGTTGAATATGAAACAATGCCGTTAGATTATATGCATAGTATGTGTTGAATGTGAAACAATGCCTTTAGACTATAATTATGCATAGTATGTGTTGCACATTCATTAACAAATCATGCAACATGTAAGATATTCTTTGTTATATTTATGTTAAAGTCCCATTAGCATTTTGGATGTTAAATTATTTAAAGCTCTTATCTTACAAAGAATAGATATCTTCATGATCTTTCTGGCAAATGGACGGTTATTTGTTCGAAAACATTCCTAATGAAAGTATATGTTATTGATATCATAAAGTGATATTGCAAAAGACGAGAAACACGTTCTGCAATCGGTTTTTCATGAAGAAACAAACAAAAAAGATAAAAGAAATGTATACTTCAAAACTATATAAGTTCAATAGAACACAGTTCTGTCACTATGGTTTTCTATTTATGAGTATCTAAGGAGCTAATGGGACTTTAAAGATCATGTAGTTTTAATTCTCATAAGTGTATATCATAATCATATAATTTTTACAAATTTGCTGAAAAGTGACTGGGGCATATTGTGATCACATTGTTTAAAGTCCCAGGATCACATTTACAGGTAGCTGTCATTTTATCAAGAAAGATGTCTTATTGACAGAAATGACCTTTATTTGTACAAAAAAATCCTAACTTTGCTGTCTTTCATTATTAGAAAAAGAGCAGGTTTTCTTTCAGTGATATTGCAAAAAGTAAGAAACTCTTTCTGGAAACTGTTTTTCTTGAAGAAACATCTTGAATACTTAAAGCTTGGACTCAGAAAAGAACATGGCTCCGTCATTATCCTATCACTAAATTAATGTGACTATATCAGTTAATTCAAAGAGATTCTGGGACTTTAAAGGAATCAACTGCAAACTCTTTTACACTCATTGATTAAAACTAATTTACATTGTTATATGAAATTGCTGAAAATAGTGATCACATTTTGTAAAGGAATCAACCTATACTTAATATATTGATAGAGGTTGCAGGGCTCTCAAAACGCTTAATTAAAGACGATCGCTACAGTTAAATTCTTGGCTATATAACAAATACTTTTATATTTTAATGTTGTTTAATCAAATGTCACAAACAATTTTCTTTTTTAACTCAACTGGCTACGCCAGGGTGCGCTTTTCTGATTGATGATTGTCCGTCGTCCATCAACAATTTGATTCAAATGACATCTCCTCTGAAATCTCTAGGCCAATGTTGATAAAACTATGCAGGAATGTTCCTTGCATGAAGCTCTACCAAAATTGTTCAAAGAATTCCATTCCATGCAGAACTCTGGTTGCTATGGCAAAAAATAGGAAAAACTTAAAATATCTTATTCTCTGAAACCACAAGGCCTAGAGCTTAGATATTTGGCATGTAGCATTTTCTAGTGGATCTCTAACAATAGTGTTCAAATAATGACCCCCGGGTTAAAATTGACCCCGCACAGGTGGGCACATAGTTTTTGCATAGGCATATATAGGAAAAACTTTTAAAATCTTCTCTGAAACCACAAGGCCTAGAGCTAAGATATTTGGCATGTAGCATTGTCTAGTGGACCTCTACCAAGATTGTTCAAATTATGACCTCTGGGTCAAAATTGACCCCGCACAGGTGGTCACTTAGTTTTGCATAGGCTTATATAGGAAAAACTTTGAAAATCTTCTTCTCTGAAACCACAAGGCCTAGAGCTTAGATATTTGGCATGTAGCATTGGCTAGTGGACTTCTACCAAGATTGTTCAAATTATGACCCCCGGATTAAAATTGACCCCGCACAGTTGGTCACTTTGTATTGCATAGGCTTATATAGGAAAAACTTAAAAAATATTCTTCTCTGAAACCACAAGACCTAGAGCTTAGATATTTGGCATGTAGCATTGGCTAGTTAACCTCTACCAAGATTGTTCAAATTATGACCCCCGGGTCAAAATTGACCCCGCACCGGAGTCACTTAGTTTTACATAGGCTTATATAGAAAAATCTTTTTCTCTGAAACCACAAGGCCTAGAGCTTAGATATTTGGCATGTAGCACAATGCCTAGTAGACCTCTTCAAATTTTGTTCAAATAATGCCCCTGGGGTCAAAATTGACCTTGCCGGGGGGGATCACTTGTTGTACAAAGGTGTATATAGGAAAACCTATTTGGTATATAACATTATCTAGTGATCTTCCACCAGGCAAGTGGACTTGTACCAAGGTGAGCAATATAGGGCAATCTTGGCCCTCTTGTTTAAAAATCATACAAAAGGATAATTTTGAGCAATTATATCAATAACATATTTAATACATATAACTATAGCAAAAAAAAATCAGTACCGGTATATCAAGAAAATTGATTACCTCCCTTTAAAAGCACCCAAAAAGTCAGTGTTTAGCAAAGGTTGACTTTAATCTGTGTTAAAAGCTTTCAGAAGAACTTTTTTGTTACATAATATTATACCCCCACAAAACGAAGTTTGGGGGGGGGTATATAGGAGTGAGCTTGTCGGTTTGTCGGTCGGTCTGTTCCTTTTCATGGTTTCCGGATGATAACTCATGAACGACTTTACCCTTTTGAATAATTTTTGGTACACACATGCAACTTCATGAAATACAAGTCAAGTTCAACTTTGGGGTCAGTAGGTCAAAGGTCAAGGTCACAGTGACTCTGAACTGTAAAACAGTTTCTGGATGATAACTCATGAAAGGCTTAACCGATATAAATAATTTTCGGTACACAGCTGTAACATCATCAAATACAGGTCAAGTTTGACTTTGGGGTCAGTAGGTCAAAGGTCAAGGTCACAATGACTGAACTGTAATGTAAAACAGTTTCCGGATGATAACTCATGAAAGGCTTGACCGATTTAAATAATTTTTGGTACACAGCTGTAATATCATGAAATACAGGTCAAGTTCGACTTTGGGGTCAGTAGGTCAAAGGTCAAGGTCTCATTTACACAAGTTATTGTATAATAACTCAACTCTATGTCCTTGTGGCCATTCCTTTCTTATGGTTGCCATACTTATGTGACAAAGCTGTATTGTGGGAGTATAATTCGTCACTCTTGTGACAGTTCTAGTTTGTAAGTGTTTTACTATGCACAATTTGTCCAGTTAAAGTTTCATTTAGCTATCTGTATTACGTTATTGGCAATAAACACATGGCCTCCCCACCCATCCCAGACCAACGCTCATTTTTCTCAATAAAAAGGCTGATGACCTATCATTTTAAATTACTTTTCAATAAAGTGATGTTTGAACAATTCTTCTGCAAAAAATTAAGAAATTCTCATTGCTTGAACATTAAGAAAAAAAACTTTGACAAATGAATACAAATTTGACTTATATTTTTACAGAAACTAGTTTATGTTTATGGTTTTTTTAGTTTGAATAAATTTTGAAATCTTGATTCATGTAGTTTCGTGAAATAGGATCAATTGCTTAACATTTTAAATAAAAAACAATGGTGAGTTGCCAAATTTAGAGTTTTATTATTGCTAAACATTAGATAGGGGTCATTTTCACTGCTTTCGGGGGTATACTACAAAAAGTGTTCATTACTTATCAATAAGGCTGGTGACCTACCTTTTTTATTTTATATTCTGACTTAGCAGGTATTACCCTAACAACAAACAAAATTTCATAAAATTCTCATTTCTTGAAAAAAATGATAAAAACTGTGGCGATCATCTTTAAGCGTAGTGGGAAGCATGACTTTATATTTAGTGGATGCTTCTGTATTTGTTTTATGTAAATAGTTTCTTCTAGAGTTATTTTTACATATGCATACGGGTATATCAATGAATTTTAAGTTATATTGTTTTATGTATGGAATGAAAATAATTTTCCTTTGTCAAAAGACTGGGATGCTTAAGACATTTTTAAAGTGTTACAAAATTCTAAAAGTTTAAATTGCTATCAAACAAATTATTTTCTGTGGTAATTGTTACTTATATTCTAAAAATGTATATACATGTTTTCTGTATTTGCTAAGGTACATGTTTATTGTAAAATGTGTACCTATGTGTATATATCATAAGGATAATCACAATGCCAAAATAAGTTTATAAAGACATGTTTAAAACATGTTTAAGTAAACAATTGTAAATGTAATAATGTATATTGCAAAATAAATTAGTTTGGAACATTTTATTTTGTCATCATTTCAGCAAAGCTGTCTTCGAAATGTTTTGTATGTACTTAGTCCAGTGCACTATAGGGAAAGCTTTGTTGACTATCCGCCTGTCCCTGGAAGACTACAAGTCCCCCCTCCCCAAACCCCAGAATTAGGAAGAGAAATTATGGTTCTTGCCATGGATATAATTTTTATGCTCCCGAAGGGTGGCATATTAAAATCGCACTGTACGTCCGTGCGTCCGCCCTTGCATTAGTTTGTGTCCGGGCTGTAACTTTGTCATGCATTGAAGGATTTTAAAATAACATGGCAAACGTCCAGCAAATCCAGACGCCATGTCGCGTGCAATACCCAAATCCCTACCTCAAAGGTCAAGGTCTCACTTAAAGAGTTTGAAAGCAATAGAATCCTGCATTTATGCACACATTCGTGTCCGGACTGTAACTTTGTCATGCATTGAAGATTTTTATATAGCACAAATGTTCAGCACATCAAGACGATGTGTCGCCTGCAATACCCATGTTCCTACCTCAAAGTTCAAGGTCACACTTAGAGTTTGTAAGTAATAGAATCCTGTATTTATGCACACATTCATGTCCGGACTAACTTTGTCATGCATTGAAGGATTTTAAAATAACTTGGCACAAATTGTCAGCACATCAAGACGATGTGTCGCTTGCAATTTCCATGTCCCTACCTCAAAAGGTCAAGGTCACACTTAAGAGTTAAAGGGTAATGGAATACTGTATGCAAGGTAACTCTGTCATGCATGGAAGGATTTTAGAATTACATGGCACAATTGTTGAGCACATGCAGAGGACACAGACTGTGAGATACCTCTTTCAGGGGCATTCATCACTTATGAGGGACAGCTCTTGTTTATGTATGTCCATCGTTAATAGTTTCCTTTCAATAACTGAAGAGGTGTTGGTCCTTCATAGGCTTATCAGCCATGACCCATGAAAAACCCCTATCAATTTGGTGGTAATTTGGTCAAGGTCACAGTGACATCTAATGCAAAAATGGTTTCCGAACTGAAAAAGGGTAAGTTCTAGGATCCTGTAACTTGGTAGACTTATTGATGACCCAGTACAGATAATGAATTATGTTTGTGAAGGTCAGCATCATGATGACCTTCAATTACACGACGGAAAATGGAATAATATGCGGTAGTGTACGGGACATCGTATATTATTAATATACGGGAAAATATACGGGAAAATAGAATAAGGAGGTGTACGGGATCGTATATGATGCAAGCCCGTATATTTCTAATATTTGGTATTCAGTATACTTTAGAATACGGAAATCTTGATATATGAAAGCCCGAATTCTACTAGAAAACGGGACTGTTCATGCAAGTCTGTGTATTATTAAATTACGGAAGTCCGTAAAAGCAGAATAACTAGTATTGCCTTAGGACCGGTGGAGATCGAACCAGGGACCCTTCGATGCTGAGCTATTACAGAAATTAATTCCGTATATAAATGAAATACGGGAGAATGCACATAAGTGCATATACTCCAAGAGTACGTGGCAGTCCGTTCACTTAAAATACAGGAATCTGGATATACTACCACGTATACATTCGGAATACGGGAATCCGTATACTGATTAAATACGACATTGTGTATATATACGAGGGCCGTTCACTAAGTATTGCAACTTTGCTTGTAAAACACAAAATAACACAAGCATAGGAGATTTTTTTATTTCATACCTTCGAAGTATTCACCCTTTACCTTTATGCAAAGTTTTAACCTTTTGGTCCGATTCTGAAAAGCACCTGCATAGTCTTTGTTGGGTATAGTCCGGAGATACTGGAAAATGGCTGACCCTATAGCATTTCTGTTGTGATATCTGCGACCCTCAAGGATTTTTTTTAGCTTCGGAAATAAAAAGAAGGGGCAAGGTCGAGTGAGTAGGGATGGTGTGGTAGAACAGACATGCCTTTGTGCTTCAAACACTGTGTAATATAGAGGACTTGTGAGCCGGAGCATTGTCATGCAGTAAGGTCATACCTGATAAACCAAGCACTGGGCGTCTCTTTTTCAACTTTTTCTCAAGTTTTTTCAGTACGATGTCACAATACACTTTGTCAGTAACTGTCCTACTACGCGGAATCGCCACCTAAACAGTTTCTCTACGACTATTGGAGAAAGCGGCGTACATGACCTTCTTTACACTTAGAACTATTTTAGCTATGGAAGGTCTCCTTGCATGTTTTGTGGCCCATATTTTGTTACTGCACTTTCTGGTTGGCTGGAAATAATGCACCCATGTCTCGTCACCAGTCACAAGGTTAGAAAATGATCGCTGATTGAATTAGGGTACAGTTTCAACAATTTTCGGGCAATCGAAACACGCTGTTTCATTCATTCGTTCGTTCATGCATTCAACTTTTACAGAAATACCCCTTGTTTCTGTGGTACAAAATGTATCTTGGTTATTGTTTAATATGTCTTTGACAAGCTTAATTGTACAACATGTCCCACAATTGTATTTATTTGTTCGTTCATTTTATCTAGTCAGTTCTATGTTTCTTAGAGTATAACATCGCTAAGTTTATAAATTTTAGTTTTTTTATTCGGTAAAAGTGTACATGACATGGCAATGACATATTGATAAGGTGAGTTTAATTTCAGTAATATTCATGTTTACTATTTATTCGTGACATCTAATTTATTTGACTTACACATTTGCAATCTAGACATGCATACTTATTATTTGAAACATGGAAAATTTTGGCAAAATATATTATGCAGTCACGTATTGAAGCACAATAAATGATTTCAAGTACATGTAAGTGTGAATTGCACTGATGTGGTTTCATAAAGAGACGGCCGAGTTTAGTCCTTTAACCAACCATTGCATCTCAGTTAATCTTAATTTGTACATTACGGCTTCATATTGAATTGTTTTAAGTAACACATATATCAAATTTACCAAAAAAAAGTTTATACTTTATAATTGCTCAACCATGTAAACACACGACACTCTCAATTATCGATTATTTAAAAGGAATAACAGTCTGTTGAGTGTGTGAAAAATCAATAATAGGCGATACCGGCGGATACCGGTACCGGGGGATACCGAAACCGTCGTTTAGTAGGCACCTTCTTTTGGTCCTCGGTAAGCAAATGGGGTATCCATCTGGTAGCAATACGCCGTTCTTTCAAATCGCGCTTCAGGATCGTAAAAACTGATCCTGTCGATATGCCGACAGCCTTAGCTATCTGACGCGTAGTCAAACGTGCATCCTTTTTCAGAAGAGTTTGTAAGTTTTGGATTATTTGAGTGTCAATTGCACAAGGTGGCCTTCCTTGCCTTGGGGCACTTTCAGCTGACTCAATCCCACTTTTAAAGCGCTTAAACCATCTCGTGGCTGTTGAATAGGACACAATGCGATGTTCATATGCAACACACAATTCATCAAATATTGCTTTGGCACGTTTCCATATTTTAAAACGGGTTTTTATAAAACCCTCTTATTTCTTTACTTATTGCGGGCCGCTGCAGCGGCCCGCTATATTTAATACGTGGTGAGTAAAAGGTGCATGGAGACTTTAGCACTAGATCGAATATATGCGTCTCTCTTCATTGAAAAATTGAGGTACTTTTGAGAGGAAAACTGTAGACACAGTCAATTCTTTTGGAAAGGCAAGAGTTGTCGTTTGTTATTGGGTTGTCGTTCGTTTGATCACAACTAGTGAGACCGGAGAGGATCTAAAAGGCAACTAGTCAGGCCGAATAATTTAAAGTCTTTTACCCGATATTTCCGTGTAAGCTGCAAGAGTACTGTCATTGTGACATAAACTATCGAAACATCGTAATACATTATGGAACCAATAGATACTTTTGAATTTTGAATTACAAAATTCGGAATTCAACTTAAAAAACAACGAATTTTAACTTGCTAACGCCTCTATCATCAAAAGTGTACATACCTTTAAATCGTCCGTTTTATTATATGCGTCTGAAACTAGTCTAAAATACGCATTAAGGTATAAACTGAAACTTATCAGCAAATTAACTTTACAGAGGCACTGATAGATGTCTTTTTGAAAAATTACAACATATTTTTATGCTTTAAACACGTTGTAAATGCGTGGTTCGAAAAGGGTACGAAAATGTCTGCATATTTCCGAAGTCAGTTCGTACCTAGGTACGAATAACTGTAAGAAATCACATAGATCATCATATCTTAAATACGATTTATAAATGTAGACAGAAATGCAATAATCTAAAGGGAAAATCAAATTCATTTCCCTAGACCATGCTGTCATTTACAAAGAACAGATATTGACTCAAAGACACTCAATATATAAATAGAAATAAAAGTTATTGTATTGTAACTAAAACTTTCAAACTTTACCATGATTCTTTTGCTACACCTAATTTTGGCGGATACATTCATACATACATTAATGTTATTGTATCATAATTATTATTATTATTATTATTATTATTATTACAAAATACTACTAGAGTCTAATATGTTAAGTATGAAAGATAATAGCCTGCTATTTAAACATTCAGTTGTAGACAAGTTATGAAATCTCGTAATGACTAGGGGTGGGCAATAATAGACCCGGTACATTGCAATTCGCAGTATTTTGGAGTAAAACTGCAATTCCTCCGCATTTATTACATGTAACTTGAATTTGATCTAATGCTTTGTTGTTGGTTTCCAAGTAATATTTTTTTAGCGCATACGTATATTTCGGAATTAACGCGTGATGAATAGCCATTGAATTCAATATATCAGACCCTGGTGATAGTGACTGATTAAAATTTTTATAACCTCTATTTATCAAATAAGATTAATGAAAAATATCTGAGTATAATAATACAAATGTAAATAATTTTTAAAAAAGCACAGTTAAAACTTGCTGTAATTTTGTTCCGTGAAAATTAAGACACACCAGGAACGACCTATAGAGGACATATTTACCGTATAAATATTATTCGATAACAGTAAGGTTTCGATACTAGATGTGGTGTCGTGTCAGGTTTTGCATGTTCAACCAGAATTGGTTTCCTTGAGTTCTTTTGGGGCCATGCCTCAACATCAACCATCATCTATTTCCAAAATATTTACATGCCAGTTTTGTTTGTGGGCCCGCTGTGATACTTTGTACCACAGTTTTTCTTGTTTCTTTTGCCATGACAAACACAGTGAACACGAGTGCTCTCACTTTAAATGACTGTAAAATAAAAACCAACAGACCGATTTCAAAGTATGTTATATCAGCAGGTAGCCAATGAATTGAACCACACTATAAAATGATTTTCATGGGAAAAGCGTGGAAATTAGGGATTTCGTACCAAAAATTGCAACACTTATTGAACGCCCCCCGTACTTACAACACGGGAAACTAGATATACAATCCAGTAAATCAATTCAATTTTTATTAATTCTACATGACACGCGTTTTCTTTTTAACTTCTGAATTTCTGTGTCTACAATGAATATCGAGTCAGGCCTGTGTTAAAGCAAACCTCCGAATAATGACCGCGCTGCGAAGAAACGCATATACAAATGTAATACGTGCGTACCGGAAGAGGAATGGGCATCTGGACATGCGTATCTCCAACAATTATGTTTTCTTATTAACTTAAATTTGTCTGTCTATTTATAAACTATTCTCCAGCGACTCCAGCGGTACGACGTGTTTCCAGATACATGTAATGCACGTGCGTACCGAAAGAGGATTTACCCGGTCGGGCCGATGCACAAAAAGACAAGGTGAATTTCGGTGGTATCAATCTCATTTACTATGTATATAAAGGTTTGTCTGTTAGATGTGATTTAGGTTCACACCCTTCAAGGTATAGTCGATGTGACCTGGCATTTTCTCCTGTCCATGCCCCTATCAAAATGGGGATTTTGAGTTAAAGGTAGGAGAAAATTTACCTGACTGCAATTTCCAATCAGTATGACCCAGATTTCCCAGTGAGATTTCCAGTGAGTGTTCGCATTGTGTGCCCCAGGATATCGTTTTATCAACATGTCGCAGTCAGAGACAAATCTTTGTCGCAGCACTTGTTCAACGACATTGTCGTACGACCGTTTTATGAAAGGTGTCGCGGGATCCATGTCGCTGCAATGTCGCAGACTTTGTCGTAGACCGTAATTCACGCGAGACACAGTCAAACCACCTGTTTCCTGTGACGTCATATTCCCGGCAAAATGTCTGTATCAGACGATATGTCAACAATGTCGAAGAAAATTACAAAAAAAGGTAAATGGGTTGTAGCAGAAATAGATGTTTTGGTGGAGGCGGTATCCTCAAACGAGAGGGGGTCATCTCAACTCAATGAATCTTTTAAACGAAAACAGACTCCTTAGTTCTTTTTTACTTGTCAAATGTTAACAAAAGTCATATTTTCCAATTTAATGAAGGTAAACTTTACTGTCTCTCATTATTCTTCTGACTGCCGACCACAATTGAGACCGCGCAAGTCATTTTCATTTGCGGAGCACGTGCTAGTGTCCGTTATTTTTTGTGTTCAAAGTGACGGCCCCTAGACACGCTTACTGGCACCGTCACGTGATGAAAACAACTTTATTCGCAAAAAACAATATGGCTGCCGAGATTTAAATACCTTTCAAGGATTTTGAATCATATTAATTCTAATAATGATAAATTTTTGGATGAGCGGGATGACGGGGAAAAACATATTTGTATGAAATGGGGTGATTGCATGAAAGGTTACTTTATCTTCCCATTTAAGATGAAATATTACATTATTTAATGCCACGTGACCTATTAGATTCTTGTTGACGCATAGGTGTCACTACAGTGTCAGTCTCGTTACGATCGGAAAGGAAATTTAGAAAAGGGAGATTACCGCAATACCAGTTAACCCGCGATATGAGCAGAAACTACTATATGTTGCATTTAAAGTATACATGTCATACCAATTACCATGAGTCTAATTGTTTAATAAAGGTGCACAGTTAAATACTCCAAGTACCGAAGACATCTCTGTATAAATTGCTAAAAGCAAGCTTCATTAAATCCATGTTGACGGTCATCATCATTTTTTCGAATATAGAACACAGTTAAACTACGGTGCTTCACTAAAGCAACTGCAAGATTCATACATAAAATAAATCATGGTCTGAAACAAATGGTATTACTATATATAGTAACATCAACAAACACTTCTTGATGGAAGATGTGGATTTTAAAGAGAACTTCAATAACTAAATGTGATTTTGGGTATTAGTATGTAATGTGAGGTCTGGGTCAGCGTGACTGCTCGGTATGCAGTTAGCTTTGCACATGCGCTAAAGGATCCTTTTAAACTATGAGGTTCAGAAACAGGATCCTTCTGATGTCATTTTCGTCTGAGACTACCCAAATTCATAAAAATAAAACAAAAACAAGCCAAAATCAACAACAGTTTATTCAGAATTTACATAGAACTAGAAGGTGTGCGAAACTGCGTCCTGTGCGAAATCGATTACACTGACTCTACTTATTAATGTGAACTTGGAAGAAAAATATTTGAAACTTTTTCCAGTTTGTTTCTACCACAGCATTTCCTCTTGTCTGACAGCTTGTCTTTGCCTGAACATTTTGATATAAAATTTGTAGTGATGTTTTCTGTTAAATGTTTGCTATGGAGGTCATTTCCAGACCAACTGTCAACAGATTATCATTCAATCTAAAGAAATAGACAAAATTTTTAAAATCCTTGATGCTTGCCAAAATGAACACAAAACTTTTAAATAAAATATTTTTTCAGATAGTTATGACATGAAAGTATTTGAAACATGGCGAATTAAACCGAAACGGTGCTTTCGTATTCAGTGATCATTCATCCCGGTAATTGGCATATTAAATATACAATGTATCCTTATAACCTTTAACCGCTTTTGATTTAGGTTTGTAACGAAGAAAACAACACAATGGACTATGGCATTTGATCTTTGTTCCCAATCTGTTCATTTTCACTGATCGCCTGCATTTGTACAGGCTAAACTAACACCATATCATGCTATTTTATTTTTAACACATCGTAATATAGCCCTGTCACTTTTAACAAGATATGTATTGTAACCTACTGGTTTTTACTAATCCCTTGGGAATTCCAGTCATGATCAGTTTTGATTGTTGGAAGATGTATATAACATAAACTTAGTTCTGGCTTCCATAACTAAGTAAATTGGCCCAGTCATGATCAGTTGACCATATTTAATGAGAAATATAGGAATACTAGTGTCATAGACCTTGGGCTATCGAAAACTCAGTGTTTGGCAGTTCCTACGGAATATTGGAGTCTAGCTCTGGTTCTTCCTAGGAAGTATGTATAAAATAAATAAATAAAAGTTGGCAGAGAAAATTTGTTCCTTATATCCAGATTTTTGCTGTATCCGAAGTCTTTATATTCTGAGTTTACTATTCACTGATAGAGGTAAGCAGAAAGAAAGTCATATATATACACAAACATACAGTCATCCCAAAACTACTGCTTTTTTAATATAGTAATTTCTGTTGTTCAGTCCGGCAGAAATTGATTTTCCTGACAAAATGTTTGGTAATGTACACTGTTCAAAACTGTCTGTGGTGTCACAGGCATACTTGTTGCAAGAATAAGTGAAATAAATGTTGTTTATGAATTTTTCGTTACATTTTTGTTTCAGAATCAATGCAGTTGGAGGACAGGGCAGATCCAGACAACAGGTTGAAAAAAAATGGAGGGATTTGAAAGTGAGTAACATAGCTTGTTGTGCATTATATGTTTCAGTACAGTCAAATGTGTATTAAAGTCTATCTCCGAATGAAAACCACCCTGTGAATAAATAATAGTTTTTTTTTATAATTGTAAACTAACAGAAGATACATTTAATGTGGAAGTATGCTTCTACTCATGTTAACATTTTCAAATGCTCATTCTATGCAATTCAAATTTTACAATCAATGTATATTTATAATAATAACTAGAGCCAAACAAAAGCCAAAGAGAAGACAGGAAACCAAAAAAACTGGTGGAGGAAGTGCAAATTTACCTCAAACTACAGCAATGGAAGAGAAGGTAATTTATTTGCAAATTTCTTTTTCTTCTAGCTGCATGATGGTACTTGCACTAAACTTGTCATATTTTGAGTGTAAGGAAACTGTGCATTTCCCCCAATCTTTAAGTTCTCATCATTTTGATACCAAATTTAGCTTATTTATTTAACATTAATCAATCAGGTCATATTTTAACAATTTGCTGTAAAATTCACAGCATAATAAAGTTAAAATGTTTACATTTGCCAAAACAAACTACATTTATAAATTGTATCAAGCAATTAATATAGCAAAAATCTGGATATAAGGAACAAATTTTCTCTGCCTGAGTTTTTTTCTTTCTGTACTTTAGATGAATATGTTATATGATTATAACAAACTCAGGATATAAGGAACTCATTTAAATGGTCCCAAGGAGTTTGTTATAAACAGAGTTTACTGTAGATAAATTACTTGTTTATTATCTATGTTTTCAGATATTGGGTACATTGCCATCCTGCACGTTAGATGGTATCGATGGTGGAAAAGATACTAGTTCAATTGGTATGTAATCAAGCTCAATACTTCCTAATAGTTGCCAGTATCTTACTGCAAATAGAAATCTAGTACTGGTCCCTCCCAGAATAGATGGTTAGGTAAACTGCCCTTTTGTACAAATTACTTGATTGAAGTGTGTGTTAAAGCCATACAACAACAAATACATATATACCGTACATTAATATTTATTTCAGATGTTCAGGACACACAGAATATTACACAATCCATGACTAGTAAGTATATTTATCTCTGCTAATGCCGTCACCATTAAAATATTTGAAACCATTAAAAACAGTAGATATATAGTAGCAAATATCAAAAATACAAAACAGTTACTCCTATAAAGTATGTTGCTCACTTATTTATAACAAGTTTTACATTTACAACACACACATTGGTTGTAAACTTCAAAATGTCTGACTGACTTAAAAGTAACTGAATGTCTTGATGTATATACTTTACAGATGAAGAGAGGTCTATGCATGAAACAATAGAAAAGGTTATTGCTCAAAACGTCAGCCAAGGCACTTCAAAGGGTATGTTTGGTTGCTTAATTTAATTATTTCAGGAGAAATTCAGTTTCCAATAGATGTTGCAAATAAATGTAAATTACTTAGTTACTTCATAGATATTCATATAATCAATTTATTTTACATTGAAACAGTGCTACTCATATAAAGGAGACAAATATTTCTATTATATAAATAATTCTCTAAAATATATATATTATATAATATAATCACTAGAGACAAACAATACATTTCAGATTTACTCTGTGAGTCTGCATGTCACAAACCAGTTGAGGGAAAAGTGACACCAAAGAAAAGAATGAGAAGTATAAATTTTAGTGGCAATTTTTTAGCTCGACTATTCGAAGAATAAGGAGTCTATTGCACTCGCCCCAGCGTCGGCGTTAGTTAAAGTTTTTTATAAAGTCAAATATCTTGAATACTATCAAAGGTATTGACTTGAAACTCAAACTATATGTTTACCATCAACATCTACACCTGAGGAAACAATTCCCATAACTCTGTTTTGATTTTTGACAGATTTATATCCCTTTTTAACTTAGAATTTTTGGTAAAAGATTTTATAAAGTCAAATATCTTGAATACTATCAAAAGTATTGACTTGAAACTCAAAGTATGAGTATGCATATTTTGTTAGATGTAGTCACTATCCAGTAAGAGCAAAATGTCAAAATAAATGCAAAATGTCAAATAAATATTAGATCTTCAATGTGTAATAAAGTAACTTCTTTTTTTTTTTGTTTAAGGTAGCACTGAGGATTTTATAGTGAAAATGGAGAGGGAAAAGGTGTCTGAGCTTCAAGTGATAAGATCCAAATTAGAAAGTATTGATGATACCCTGAAAGAATTGTTAAAAATGAAAAAGGCAAAATATGAAAATGAATTTGAAACAGAATTCATGAAACAATTTGAACTTTTATTAATAGTTACATTTAACTGTTTATGTTCACCGATGCAGGATTGGAATTTTACATAGGGAAAAGTTTGGCGAGGTATACTATTTGAAAATGGTAAACCATTGTATGTTCTCCTTGCCGAAATAAATCTATAAAAATCTACCTTGTAGAGGGAAATGAGTTGAAAGCTCCTGGAGATTGCAGGCTTCAAAAAACTGTTGAATTGTTATTGTATATACTGTATTGTACTTGTATGTTTATGCTAAATTATTCATGAAATACAAGTTAGTAATTTTATACATCTGAGTAAAATAAAGTTTGGCTCAGGAAATGGAGATATGTGTTGTTCAGTAGCAATAAGACTGTTTTTATGCCTCCAAAATAACGTTGAGTGAATAACATATTAAAATCAAATCGTCTGTCCATCTGTCCCAATCATTGTCTTATTTTAATTATCCCCCCATGTCACTTTTTCTGGTCTTGAGATGGGATACTCATTGGAATTACAAATAGTGCCTAATTGTTAAATTGTCTCCCTTCAGTGCAATGAACAAAAACAAAAACTGTTACTCGCTTATTTCTTCATTAGCATCCTTAGATAAATTTTCTTGTCCGGATGAATAGATTATCTTTAGCACTAAGTTTCAAGGAAAGCCTCGTTTATAACAAGAACTGTCCATAAGACAGCATGATTGAATATTGTGGGTGGTTGCTTATAAAACAAAAACTTTTATCAGTATACCAGCAAAACAAAATTATGCTGACTCTTGAGTATAAACTAGAAAATTTGAATCATAAAAAAGTCTGAATCTATCACTGTATGATTATTTAATTTTGTGTAAAACAAAATGTACCCCTGAATACTATTGCTTAGACTGATATAACTACCATAAGTGGTTACTGAGATATGTGCATGATAGAATATTGCATTTCAAAACAATAACCAAAGTTTCAAAGTCAAACAAGGGCTGTAATTTGCATTAAATTTATACAAGAGCTAAAAGTTACAGTTCACTGGAATAGTCTTATCAGTCTCAATCTCTTTTCACATCCATTTCTGTGTGGTGGAAGTTGACACAATGCGTTGTTATTGCCGCAGTGTATGTCTGTGGTGACTGGTTCATTGAGACGCATGCACAGGTTTCCAACATGCTAGAACTTTCCGCACCCACTGCCGAGAGACTGTGATTGGGCGTGCCAAAAAACACAACAAGGCATAATTTTGCACTCCGCCTTTGCGGATGAACAAACACAGCTAGGCGTAAGTGATACGACGCCCAATTCGCGGGTGGGCCAACATGCACTGACGTTGCATGCTAGCACACCACCCACTCCAGAGTAGCCTTCCGTATGATGTGTCTCTGTAACTTCGTCAGGAGTAGGGGTACAATCCCCATTGCCGCACAGCATTCCCAGAGCACACACAGCATAACACTCATCTCCAATCTCCCCAGTTCACTGGCAAAGAGCCAAAGATAGAATTTAGAGTTCAAAAATATCGCTCTGAGAACGGCTTGTCTGAATGCATCTCAAGGAAGAAGGACACTCATGACTTCCCCCCAGCACAAACAATGTAAGGAAGGTCTTGCCAAGCTGCCGCCATCCTGTCGAAATGTTGGTCCTCTGCCACCCGGCACACGTCACCGGCATGCAGGGATTCTGAAGAATTTCCCCGCTTCGGTGGTGTCTTCTCATCATCGTGCGGTAACAAACGGCCCTTGTCAGGGTCACCCCCTCGTCGTTAGCCAGGGCCCCGACTACTACAAAACCGAAGTGAAGTATCCCTTGAGACCCAGTGCCTACTCTGCGACGTGCGCGTCACGAGGGGCTGAGAGCAGCTGTAGATAGAGGTGTGTAATAATATCTGAAATACGGAAATACATATTCATCTAGATGTGCAAGTTTGTTAACCTAAATATCTCTAAAGTTGAAGCCAAATTATTTGGAGAAAGTATTTAAAGCTGCTCGCTCTCAGTTGCCGTTGGAATTTCTTTTTAAATGACATACTAATACTTACATATAAAACTAAAGGCTTAGAATCAATAAAAGAAGACAAATCTATGTAGGAATTCATGAAAATCGATTGAAAAAATGCTGGTTTTACGGCACCGCTACACTATATGTTTTAATGTTTTAATTGAAATTTAAAAAGCGTTTGCAACACTTTATTATTTGGTAGCGTATTATTTCAAATCTTCAAACATGTATATTCTTTACAGGAATTTATACTAGAATCTTTTTTATATGACTATAATTTATGTTCTGAAATATGCTATTTTTATACAGTTTAGGCCACACCAATTTGTTTAATAGTTCGTCGGATTTTCCGCTACTTCAAAATCCTAAAGTGGAAAATAAAAAAAAAAGATCCCGCCGCATGTCCGTCAGAAATCAAATTTTATTTTTGCGCAGCGCTAAAATTGTCGCTAATTTCATGTACTTTCGGTTCATTTTAAACTCTTTTTGTTACAAGTGTCTCAAATTCAAGCGTTCGCGTAACAACACTATTTCCGGTAGCTCGGTTGTTGATAGCGGCATCGTAATTAAAACGTTTTAGGCGTCGGGAAGTTTCGAAAAACATCAAAATACAAACATATTTCTATTTTTATGATAAATAAAAAGTTAATCAGTAAAAACATTAAATTTCAAGTCACGACCCGAATGTGGACTACGCGAAACACTGTCCAGACAAATGGTCACCGTGATCGGACACTCTAATTAGGTCGACGGGTGACTCTGGGGACATTTGGATGACCAACTTTGCGTGGACACGATGGCTGGGCGTCGCGGTGATGGGTGACAATTGGAAAAAAACACGTGTAGTCTACCTCCATCAACAGACAAGAGTACATAACTCTGTGAAGGTTTTCGACAGAATTATGCCCCCCTTTTGACTTGGAAAATACATTGAATATGGGTAAAATCCACTTGTTAACTAATCCTTTAAAGTATTGCGCGAATCTTGGAATACTTGTTTTAAATCAATACACCAATCTATAGGCAAGAGAAGGTAACTCTGTCAGACTTTTTTAATTAAGGCCCTTTATCGACTTAGAACCTCGTTTAAGTTTTTTTACCAGTCAACTTTTAACTTAACTGTTTGAGATATTACTTAGAAAGTTGGAATACTTATTTACCATCATGATCTCCAAACATATATAGGCAGGAGAAGGTTACTATGCATAGGATTTCATTGAATTATGGCCCTTTCGACTTAAAAACTCAGTTAAAATTTCATTCTTGTCCACTTGTTGACTTGACCGTTTGAGAGATTACTTTGAAAGTTGGAATACTTATGACACTTAGCTGTAAGCAAGGGAAGATAACTCTGTGAACATGTTTCTTGATTTGTACTTAAAATTCCTAGTTGACGTCTTGTGTGCAACTACTTAATTAATTTAAAAATGTAGTAAACAATTAAGTTTGAAAGCTCTTGGCTTACTATCATGCTACTTGTGACCCTTGTTTATACAGATCCTTTAGATTTTTGTACTGCGAACATTTTGTTTTAATGGCAAGCACTACTGACACCTCTTGTTATAATTACATACAAAAGATAGGATATAATTATGTGATTTATTTCAGACATGGGACCTTCTAATTTTGAGAAGTAAAAAGGTCAAAACATCAAATTAAAAAAGTGCCCGCCGCATGTGAAATTTTAAAAAGTAAATAAAAGAATATTTTAAAAAGTGCCCGCGCATGTGAAATTTCGAAAAGTAAATAAAAAAATAAAAAAAGTACTCGCCGCCTGTGAAAATTTGAGAAGTAAAAAAAAATAAAAATAAAAATTTCGCTCGCCCGCCCCATTTTTTTAGAGAAAAAGTCCGAAGAACTATAAATCAAATTGGTGTGGCCTTAAAGAAATTTATATTTTACCGAAATCTGAGAGCGAGCAGCTTTAATAAGTGGGAAAAGAAATCCTCTGAGACATGCCTGATTTTTGACTCCTTTATAGGTGAGATTGTCTGGCGGAGCCGAAGCCATTCCATTGACTTAAAGTTCAGTATACAAATACTTTACGCGCTGCAAATTATTTTTAAAAAAAACACTGGAATTATTTTAACATTTTTTTTAAATTTACGGTCATGCCTATTGTTTTATATCTTTGACATTTCGAGAAGCTTAGCAGTTTTTTGTTTGTTTATTATGTGAGTTTAACGACCACGTTGGTTCTTTTTATATTAATAATGATTGTTCGTGATCTTATCCAGGACCTGCAAATTGCACAACAAGCCTCTACGCAAACATACGGTCTTCATTCGTGACTTACATATACGCGATGTGCATACTAGTATATATATATACTTAAAATCTTAAGAAAATATCCGCAAACCTATTTTATTCAAGTGTTACCTTACTGGCATGATAACAGATACAGAATGTAAATAATTGTAAGAGAAAATAACAAAAGACATGTATAAAACAGGCGTTGGCATTACATTGCTGTCCCCAGTTCGGCTTAAAAAAAGAGCAGCTTTACTTAAAGGGGCATACTATATAACTGATGCCAAACTAAATAACCTCAAAAACATAAATACATGTACATGTAATAGAACCTTATATAAAGTCAGCCAAATTGTTCAAACACAGCCAATACAGCATATATAAATCAACAATATTAATAGCAGTATTGTTGTATAATTTCAATGTTGCAATGGTATACTTTTCCTCCCATTTCTAACAAAACAAAACAATCAACCCAGTCGCCAACACCACCACCACATCCGCCCCCAGGGCACCAAAATACCGAGTGGCAGGAGACCGACACGAGCCCCCAGACTCGGAAAAGTCTGACAGTACCCGCGAAGCTGGTCATTGAAGCAACCCAGACCGCCACAATCGTGTTCTTTGTGAGACGTTCATTGGTTACTTTCTGACATTCGTATTCAGTCGGATATTACGGTGATTGCCATGACGTCATAATAACATCGACGTCGTTCACTAGCAATTACATGGCTGTTGAGAATGTAAGCTGTTTTGCATGGTGTGTAAATTTTAAGAATGCCTGCAATGAAAGGGTAAGTTTATGCATGTAACAAATCTTTAAACTTGACAGAACCGAACTATTGGAACATGTCTTAATGATATCATCATTATTATATACATGTTGACATTTTAACTACTGAATGCATGACTGACTAATTAATACGTATATTGTGTTGCAGCATTACAGCAATTGCTCTAATAATTAAAGGATGTATTTTGAAGGTGTTAATAAATGATTAAATTATTTATGATATTTATATGTAAACAGAGTGACTGTTAAAATACCGTTTAATGAAAGTATTACATACTTTTGCGTTTGTGTGATTGAGATCTGAGATCATGCGTGTGTGTGTGTGTGAGAGAGAGAGAGAGAGAGAGAGAGACAGACAGACAGACAGACAGACAGACAGACAGACAGACAGACAGACAGACAGACAGACAGACAGACAGACACACAGGCAGAGAGAGAGAGAGAGACACATACAGAGAGAGACACACAGACAGAGAGAGACACACAGACAGAGACAGAGAGAGTAATGTAATGTTCGGATTATTTATTTTGACTAATAAAAAACTAAACTTGCCAGAAAAAAACTAAAGTGATTTCCTTTAAAGGAACATGGTTTAACTCGTTTCCGAAACGGTTAGAATAAAATGAAATCATAAAATGAATATTACTCCGGCAAAGCAATCAATTTGTCTTAGTTTAAACACGTATAATCGTATTAGAATCTATGGGAATTTCTTTTCTGTTCGTTGTCAGAATATTTATTCGTTCTTGGCAAACTCTTGCGATATCTGGTCTGGATAAACGACAAAAGCTTAGGCATGTATGTCTATAAAATGACTATTTATTTATTCACAATTTCGAAACATTTTCGCTTTCGAAACCCACTCCGGTTGAAATCAACGTCGAAGAGACAATGTGGGTATTATTTGTGTCTTGCATAAGGACACCATGGTAATGGCACTGGTGGGGATCTAACCTTGAGACCCTCCGTCAATTTACTACCATTTTGATAAATTAGGCTTGTATAGTTTTGATTATTACGCTATAGTTACAGTTTGTGCAGATTTCATAAGTCAAGGTGAAAAAAGTTAAACTTCAGGTATTATTAGTTTATAATTTGAGATTTCGCTTGCCCGGCAAAATACTTTTCAAGCGTGTCATTATATTTTAGCCTCTTGTGTTATACATTAAATGATAAAACAAACCGAGAAAAGGCGACTTCTGCTTTGAAATAAATATGATACATAATTATATTAATATCGCAAATGAGTCTTTTACAGAAAGTCCAGTTAACAGATACTGGCGAAGACTTTGACAAATTAGGTATGTTTTGTTCCGAATATTATTTAAGCTTTGATATGAAATGATTATTTGTAATTTTAAAACGTTCATGTCTCCCTATTTGGTTAGAATTCCGACAAACATAAAGAAATCATAACTAAATGTGATTAAAAGAGTGGAATGATGAAAATCATCGATATATCAACTAGACCAGTCGGTACACCTTGGCAGATTGCTTCGCATATAACCTCGGATTTACGACGTAATCCGCCATTTGAAACTAATTTAAAAATGGCTGCGCCTTCGAAGACGTCACCAAGTCAGCCCGGTTAGCTAAATCGGTAGAGCACGAAACTTGAAATCTCGAGGTAGCGGGTTCGATTCCAGGGCTAACCACATTACTAACAGTCTATCGGATAAGACTTTAACTGAGGTCCCATATATGGATGCTATACACCTGGCATGTTAAAGAACATGGGATGTCTCTAGAATTGTGAAGCTTTCTGTAACTTGCACTATCCTCCGAAACCTAAAATAACTAACCTCTTCTGGGGGCGTTGGTCATGTGGGAAACCGGTACCAACGATAAAAACCCTAGGATAAGATATCCGCAATTTTGAACTAATTTCAAAGTTGCTTCGCCTTCGAAGACGCCTGTGAAGGTCGTTTTTTCCACAACAAATACACCATCCTACCTACTGTGTAATGCAGATAATAAACGCTTACACTGTTTATCTAATTTTAAAGCAAGAAGTGAAAAGTGTTCAGAATGCATTGAAAAGTTTATGGGTAAAAAACTTCAATCAATTTGATGTAAGGTAACGGAATCTGCCTAGGACTTCCGATTGACAATTTGGCATGACGGAATGGTTTCAATTGAAAAAAAAGTGTTATAATATAATACTGAAATGCTCTGTAATAATAATACATGTATATAACAATACATGTAATCCTGCTTCGTGTCCATACAACTATCACTTTATCCAACATTTCATCATTCAGCCGAGGACTATGTATCTGCTGTCATTTCGAGAGCAGCCGACACCTTGAGTTCCAAAAGGATTCAGCAGACGTTTAACAAACCAGAGTAATTTCAGCTGACGACAGCATTTCCTTGACTTCAAGCACAATAAAAACAAAAATAATATCAAACAGGGAATGCCACGTACCAAAAACGCAGCCTAAGCCGTAAGTTTATATTTGTAAATTATTTTGGAATAATCACTTTATTATACATATTGCAATCCTTTTTTACACGTTGTTTGATCATTCTTGATTAAAATAAGTTGTATCACTTGGACCACATGCGGTCTCCTTCATTCAACTGAAACAACGTAACATATGATTATTGTTTTGTAGAAATAGCCGATGGCGCTGTAACTGAGAGTTTGACAAACATTGTTTTAGACGCTGATACAAACCAGTCTGCTGAAACTAGACTGAGAGCCAAGAACTATCAAAGAATTAATGGGTAAGGTTATTACTGGTGTTACAAGAATTAGCATGTACGCTTCAAATTAGATATTGATAAAACCACGAAAACTGGTAAGAAATGAGAGCACATGGTATGACTATTGCGGCAACACACGGCCTTAAGTATGTAGACACATTAAACGAATGCACGTGCTAGAATGCGCATGCTAGCACGTACGCATAATTAAAACTTTAACTGAAAAAGTAAACGTTTCTTTCCCTTTAGTTACAAACGATTGTTTTCAGTATGTATTAACTTTAAATCTAACGTTTTACAATTGGCAGACATGTTTGGAATAAATGGCGGAGAAACAGTTGAGTGGTCTACCAACTGTGAGTTTCTAAGGGAGGTAAGTGTTTCGTACGTTTGCTTCTTAAAAGTTTAGTTGCAATTCAATTCAATTCAAAAGTTTAGATGCAGATATAATGATGTGCAGTGTTTATTTAAAAATGCACAGTGAATACGTCTGTCTATTTCAAACTTTACACCATTTATCTGAACGTATCTTTCTCTTCTATATTTCAGGATCGACGATATCTGCATTTACTATGTTAATTATGTAATATAATCATTTACTGGAGTTCTGAATTTTGCTTCTGACATTTGTCTTAATAAATTCATGAATACTTCAAACAGCAGTTGTTTTGTGGTGTGACGTCGATATTTCCCCACGCACAGACGGTTGGGCAGCTGTGCACAGTAATTAGGCGAAAAGAATGTGTATTTCAGGACTCCCGACCGGCCTTGACTTTTTACTGTCGAGCTAAAAGATTTTATTTAAAAAATGATAAAAAAAAACATTTTTTCGAGTGTTTTAAGAGCAAAAAGGAAACCGGAAACATACATATTTTTCGTTTTGGCCTTAGAACGTACCTGATGAATTGTACGAAACGCGTAGCACAGTTAATTTTGTTAACTAAATCTTTATTTTAGAGCCATATCAAGTCATTTTTATTTAATTCATTATATATACATGTATAAAGCTGTATGGTATGATGATAAATTATCTGTCCGTCTCCATGGTCGAGTGGTAAGAGTCGCTGACACCTCTAATACTGAGATCGAGGGTCATTGGTTCGAGCATTGCTACCGACCATGTCTCTTTATCTGAAGAGGTTGGCAGTTTCTTTCGGAGGATAGTAGCGGTTCTTCCCAGGGATGGTGGTAAGGTAAAAATTGAGCAATATACGGTTGGAACTGGCGTAAAACGGGCATCCCCTAAAACTGATATCGACTAAATAACCTCTAAAACACAAATAATAGAATCTTTGAAAGTATTATAACTAAAAGGGGCACTCCCTACATCTAACAGATTTTTTTCTCGAAACATAGATTATGTGTTCAATGAACGTAAATTGATAAATAAATACAATTTCAAAGAAGAACCTTTGGCGAAAAATGCCTCAGTTTACCACAATTAATCACTAAAGAAGCTTTCTGTAATAAATCGCATCCACCCATTAATTGTAAAACAACTCTACATAGATTATTGAATGGTTGGCGGTACTACAGTATATTTTATAGAGGCACTCTCTACATCTTCAAAACATAAACTATGTGCATAAACTATGTGTTCAATGAACGTAAAATGATAAATAAATACAATTTCAAAGAAGAACCTGCCTAATTTCATCACAATTAATCAATATAGAGGTTTTCTGTAATAAATCGCATCCACCCATTAAAGGGGCACTCCCTACATCTAACATATTATTTTCTCGAAATATAAATAATATGTTCAATAAACGCAAAACAATAAATGAATACATTTTTAAAGAAGAACATCTATCGAAAAATGTCCCATTTTAGCACAATTAATCAATATAGAGACTTTTTGTAATAAATCGCATCCACCCATTAATTGTACAACAACAACATTACATAAACTACTGAATGGTTTACGGTACTGTAACATATTTTAAACTGATTTTATCGATACTGACTGGAATGCAGAGCTGAAACTCTTAGGTTAATTACAATACTTCCAAAGATTCTATTATTTATATTTTGGAGTTTATTTGTTCGGCATCAGTTATAGCGTATGTCCCTTTAATTGTACAACAACAACTTTACATAGATTACTGAATGGTTTACGGTACTGCAGTATATTTTAAACCGCTGATTTTATCGATAATGACTGGGAATGCATAGCTGAAACTTTTAGGTTAAGTTATAATATTTCCAAAGATTCTATTATTTATGTTTTTGAGGTTATTTAGTTCGACATCAGTTAGAGGGTATGTCGCTTCTAACCGCTGATTTTATCGATAATGACTGGGAATGCATAGCTGAAACTTTTAGGTTAAGTTATAATACTGTAAGAGTCTGCTCGGTGTTACTGATTATAGGATGGTTAAGCATTTTGTTTCCAGGCTACAGTAAGGTAGTGATTTACTAAAAGAGTCCAGAGAAAAACAGTATAACATTTAGATGCTTTTAATGAAACAAAAGAAATCTAGATTAAAATCATACAATGTAAGAAATAACTTAATGTCACCCTTGGTAATGATCATATATGACAATCGTTCGTAAGAAGGAGATGTATAGTTATACCAGTATGTGAGTTCTGTACTCTGTTGTTTTGACGGAATAGCGGCAAAACAGTTTAAAAGCGGAATGATTCCGTAGTTGCATCAAAATACCTGTAAATTGGCGGAATTTCTTTAAGTTGTAGTAACTATATATGGACCGTTCTCCAGGAAAACCGGGCTTATTGACATTCGGAACGATATTGGGATTTTCCAGTTTCAAGTTGACGTCATCAGCAATACGTCATAATCGCACCAGGAAATTTACATGTGATTTTAAAAACAATTGGTCTAAGTTATATTAAAAGATTTTTGGATTGTATATTATGGACGACGAATTGGAGGTGAGTTATTTATTTTTTTATTCGCAGTATCTTTAATATCATTTTGTCTGAAAGGGCAAAATATGTATTTAATCACAATAACATTTGGCGCGGAAAATCACGAAGCTGTTTTGTTTAATCTTTACAGTACTGTGTTGTTGTAATATGTGTTACAGTTTCAGATTTCAAGCAGTTTAAAGTTTCGAAACAGTCGTGTAGTAGATCTGTTTTTGTGTTCTTTTAGAAAAAGAAACTAAAATACCAAAAAACATGCTGTCTAAATTACCAGCTTTAATTTACCCCACCCATTCATCCTTTATAGCTTTGGTCGTACGTACACGTTTAATCAGATTAACGAACTTACTTTTGACTTTACAGCATGAAATATGAATTGATAGCAATGCAGTTGTATAGTTATTTGATAAAAAATGTAAATTCCTTTTGTTATAAAAGTTTATCGGAATGGATTTGTGTAATTTAATTACAAGTAGTAAAAATCAATACAAGAAGGTTAAGTCCGCTGTAGCCGAATGGTCTAATGCGCTGACGACCAGTTGTTTGTTTTACTGAAGAATTTGTGTGCGTGAGTTCAAAACCAGCATACACCCATCATTTTTTTTTGTAAAATGTTTTTCTGTTATTTCTTAGAAAATCCTTTCAAGTAATTTTGTGCTTTTCTGTCTTAAAACGAGCACTTCATACAGTTCACTCATGCACAAGATCATTAATGGGAATAGAAATAAGAGTTTATTTTTACGAATACACATTGTACATGTATTGTACATGTAGATTCTACTTGATTCTTTGTCTTTATTTAAAAAAAAGTTTAATAATCTACTTAAATAAGACTTTTTGCAAGAAATTATGTATGAATAAAAACAATAGACATATCATATTTTCAGGAACTGGAGAGTTTGTTTTCCGAGCATTTTGGTCGGACGCCGAGTGTTACTCCGTATGCTTCCCAGTTGAGTGATGCAAGTGACAAAGATGAAAGCGATACCAATGATGACATTGAACTGGATGTACCAGACCTTGATCACAGAGCTAGAGAGTATCTTTTCAATTCAGAAATGGAGAATGTTGATGACAGTGATGATTCTGGGAACGAACTGCAGTATGAGGGTGCAACAATCGCGCAAGATGACCCGGACTTAATCAAAGTAAGACGTTTTCAGACAGATGGCTGTGGTTGCCAAAGAGCTTGCCATACTGTATTTACAACAGCCGATATTCATAAACACATTCTGAATATGCGTGAAATGGAAAAACAAGACAAAGAAATGTACATTATGGCAACGTTAGTAGACAATGCAGACAAAGAGAAAACCAAGAAAGGAAAGAAGCGTATGAGGGTTCGGCACGAGTTTATGTTTCTTGGAAAACAAGTATGCAAAAAAACTTTCATGTTGGTCTTTGACATAGGTAAACACAGTCTGCAAAGCATTATGACCCATGTTAATACATCTGGTGTTGTGTCTAGAACTCATGGAAATAGTGGTAGGAAACCATCTAAATCACTTGTATTTGAAGACATCAAAACAGTAGTGCAGTACATTTCAAATTATGCAGATGAATACGGTATTCCTCAACCTGCTGCACCCAGAGGTCGCGATCACATTGCGCCTATATATTTGACCAGTGAAACAACAAAAAAGATAATGCATGAAAAGTATGTTGACACATGTTTGCAGTCAGTACCTCAGTGTCGCTTTGTTAAATACTCAACATTCTGTAATATCTGGACACACTGTTTATCGCATATCAGAATAGCTTCTCCTAGAGACGATGTTTGTGCGACATGTGAAAAAAATGAGAAAAGCGATTGTTGATTCCGTCACTGAGGAAGAAAAATTAGAATCCACGACAACTATGAAAAATCACATAATTGAAGCTCAAAAAGAAAGAGATGCTTACAATAGTTGTATTAAACTGGCGAAGGAATCTCAACAAAATGAAAACATGGAACAGTACATTCATTATACCTTTGATTTCTGCCAAAATGTTTGTGTTCCACACCATGCAAGACAAATGGGCCCATTATACTTCATAACTTTGAGAAAGGTACATATTTTTGGCTTCCGAATAGATGGAATTCCAAAACAATTAAATTTTCTCATCGACGAAAGTGAAACTATTGGGAAAGATGGCACGGCAACACACGGACCCAATTCAGTCATATCCATGATAGACTACGCTATGGAGACATACAGCTCGGGTGAGACAACGTGTACCATACATGCAGATAATTGTCCAGGTGAGATTAAGGTCTATTTAATTTATAACATTTCCCGAAAATGAAATATTGCATATATGCTTTATATAATTTACCATATTTCACGTATTAATATATGTCTGACCCGCCTCTGTACTCGAGTGATTAAGATTGTTGATAAGTTATCACTTAACCTCACACTAATCGAGCGTCATCAGTTCGAGCCCTATTACCAACCTGGATGTTAAAATGAGAAAGTTGTCAGTTTCTTGCGTAAGACGGGTCTCACGTACTGACTGCCCGTCTGTATATAACTGAAAACGTATTGAAATGGGCAGACGAAAGAAAAACATCATGTACATGTTTTTGCAGAACGTTTTTAGTTTTCATAGACTTTTACAAACATTTAATCCTCAAATAAAACGTGTTTCTAAAAAGAAATCAATTGAAACTTATTGTAAGTAAATGATACAAAATTCGAAATCTTGATTAAGTGAACTGACTTGAAGATGTTCTGTTTCAGGTCAGAATAAAAACCAGTACGTAATTGGATACTTTATGTGGCGTATCATGACAGGAAGACACCGGCAAATAGAGTACCTTATGCAGGTTCCAGGGCATGCAAGGTGCCTGGTTGACAGTGGATTTGCCTCATTGAAAAAACTTTATCGTCGCACTGATTGCGATTCCATAGAACAGCTACAGCACGTTGTTGACATGTCGTCTGCTACTAATGAGGCAGTCCGGTATCCGGCATGGCAATGGCGTGATTGGAAAGCATTTCTTGGACCGGTGTTTAAACCAATTCGGGGAATAAGGTACACTTACATTATCGTATCCGTTAATACGTTTTCATAAATCATTCTATAAATAAATCGAGGGGAGCGGTGGTGTGTCGTGTGAGGTTAAGGTGTCGGCCGCTCATCCCGGAGGTTGTGGGTTCGAGCCCCACTGGGGTCACGACCGTACTTCCTCATATGACACCAGTACTGGTTTTTCCAGGAAGAGGAATCGTGAGTGACTATAAGCTACAAGCGTTCTTCACAATCGAGCTAAAATAAATTAGTATAAACTATATAAACTAATGCTTACGTTTTTTTTGCTTATATACAGATGTACATGTATGAAGCTGATACACCACTTTAGCCGAGTTTGATTTTTTACAGCGTCGAAAATAGCATTTTTCTGAAATAGGTTTCTATTTTTCTTACTGAAATGATGGAAAATGTTACTTTTATTTCTGACTGAAATGAGGAAAAAATGAATGAAACCAAATCTAGTTTTAAAATATTAAAGCCGGGATGAAATGCGTTACTACTATTTTAGATATATTACATGTACTGTCTATACATGAGATATCGCTAAAGTTACGTAAAATACTATACTATAATGTTCATCGCAAACCCTTTAAGTTTGCTCACTTTTGTTTTTATGACATATTGCAAGTGTAGTTTCAGAAAGAATCGTTCTAGATTCGTAAAAACATAATGCACTTAAGACACGTTTTTATATTATGTTTTGATAGGAAGTACCACTACTTTAAGATGTCTTCGGATGCACCAGGAATTGTTACTTTGAAGGAAAGCTCTGATGCATGTGAAACTACGGTGGACATCTTACGTACACGTGATTTCGTTTTTCCGGCAGACGGACTCCCAGAAGTTATACATGCCCATGGACTAAGTCAAGAACGCAAGGATTATTTATATAAAGTCGTCAGACCGTATGTGCGACCAGCATACCAGAATGTCACGTGTCCAGCTCCTGTGGTCCGTAATTGACTTACTTTGTATACCTGATACAAACTTGTATTTTTTCTGCATGATCATGTTTTTATTCGTAGCGATGGGAATAAACATGAATTTAATATGATCTTTTCTTTGTTTGCTAGCTAGAAGTGAGGTTTACACATACTTTAGTTGTACACTAATCCGTATGAAATATACAACAGTTACTGTCAGTATAAAATAACTATTCTACATTCCCGTTAGGCACCGATAACGTTCCCCGGTAAATATGTTTGAGATGAAATATTAAATTTGAATTGTATTTTTCTAATGTGATGGTGACAGTCTCTTAATACTGGAGTAAATCGATAGAACAGTTGAACACACTGTATATTATAAGTATTACTGTAACGGACTGTTTAGTTAGCATTGATCGGAATCGGTGGCCCCAGACAAAAGTTTTACTTGAAAATGTTTCTTGTGAAATATAAATTGTTAAGATAACCGGTTAGTTAATGTCATACAGGTTTATTTGTGATCAATAAACACTTTCATGTGATTTGGCAGCCAAAATAAGCTAGCCTGAAGTTGTTGACGTCATCGTCCTGAAAATCTTTTTTGGCGCATTACGGACGACGTCATGACGCAGAATGCGCGTAGTACTAGGTGTCTTTAAACCTTCATAAAATTAAAATTTATTGGTCTATAATCAAACGGTTTTTAATTTCCTTGATCAAAAGGTCTGAAATATCAGAAAATGTCAAAACCCAAAAATCGACTTTTTTTCCATTAAGCCCGGTTTTCCTGGAGAGCGGCCCATATATATTTGGCGGAATTCTTGGTTTAGCGGATATTACTCTTCATTTGACCTAAACAGTAGGAAAGCTGGAAACTGCTTAATTCGCCCGTATATATTCACTTTAGCGTACTTATTCCGCCAGAGTGAAATGTCCAGCCGCAAAAGTTTCAAATACAGTTTTATCCAATCAAAAGTCTCAGTGGATTTATTCAGCCAATCAAACCGATTCCGCCAAACTAAGAACTGCTGTACCAATACGCCGTCATGAAAGTTAGATCCGCAGTGCATTCCGCTGAATTAAGATTGTTCTGTTTATACTGCACAGATTGACAAACGATTCACAGTTCAATATATGGCAAATAATACAGCGTTAAATGAGGCTTAGAGTGTTTAATCTGGATTACGGTCATTTTTATGTCATCTGTTAACTTGTGAATACGAACTATCTTCCGCTACAAATGTACACTAACTGTAAACATTACAGAGCAGCGTCTGTTTGCGTAAATGATTTCACAAAACTGTTAGTGGAAGAAATACTGTTTGAAAGAGACAACATACATGTCTATCACAGTCATTGATATTCGTTAGGTTGATTAGATATTCCAGTTTGTAATGTATTTCCGCGACCCAAACAAAAGTGAAAGAGAATCAGTTCCTGGACTTTGGAGTTATTTCCGTCGGTTTTAAAGATGGAAAACCTTCAGTAAGAGTTGTTCTATTGTTATACCATATACATTTACTTCTGCTCAGTGCTATAATATATAATTATGGCAAATATACGCCTGTTTGTTATTGTTTACAGTTTAGCTGGGCTAAACCCTATTGTGATACAATATTTATATTACACTTCCCCCTCCTTTGCTCAAAATTATCCTCCTGGATAAATCCAACTTAATTATGAATGTTTTTGTTATAGTTAAAGTTCATGTAAATGTTATTGTCCTACCAAGGGTATTGTATGCTTAAATTTCAAAATGTAACTTTTTAAGAGAACACAATAACTTTAATAACATAACAAGAAATATAATAATAATAATAATTTGTAACAACAGTCAAATATCTAGGTGTTTATAACGTTAGAGTTTATGTCATACATTTTCTACTGAAAATGCAAAAGTTCAGGTATTTTAAACCTTGACTAATCAAATCTTCAATTACTGTCAGTGTCATATATAATACAAGATAAAGCGGAGATTGTAAAAATACAAATGTATATCTTGTATCTTAGGAAACTTGAAAAGCAATTAGAACATCATAACAACATTTTAAACTTTAGATGAAATTATAGCTATCCCAAATGTCGAATTTCAAGATATTATTTCAACACTCATTACTTTGAAATCACGCACAATCCTCAAACAGTTTGATCTTATAACACCATAATTTTTGGAAAAATGAATTAAAATGGCACGCATCACTAAGTGGCTTCGGCCGTAAAAAGTCTCCCCGTACATTCAATCAATGTTGTTATATTTTCATCCTTCAGGGATTGTTATTCGTTCTACCCACTGTGTTCCTTTAATTGTTCGTTTTGTCCTCGTGTGTTTGCTTTGTATGCTAGTGTGTGTTGGTAGTGTATATGTGTGTGTGTACATGATTGTGTGTGTGTGTACGTGTGTGTGTGTGTGCACTTCTGTGTGCTGTGGGGCTCGTTTTGGGGAGGCTGCGTTTTTGGTACGTGGCATTCCCTGTTTGATATTATTTTTGTTTTTTTGTTATTTTGAAATTTTGATTAATTTGCAACTAGCCTTAATGGCACTCTAATTGCTTCAAGATTAATTCCATGCTGTGTGTGACATTCTCTTATTATTTCCAGAGTTTTAAGTTGTTCTTCTTTAGCCTTAGATGGAGCTCGACCTGATGCTACCTCTCGAACCATTTGATAGGTGTGATCTTAGCAGAACCAGGGAAAGCCAGAAAGTTGAATTTGTCCATAAGGAAAATTCTCGAAGTATCGTACGGCACTGATCCGTTTAATTTTGTTTCAAGAAACATGGCGCCATACTCCCATGCCAGGAGTTTACGATCTGGCGTCATTTTCTCCCAGTGTAACGGGGGCCATGAAAACTCAGTGTCCTTCACAGTGATGGTTATGGTCGCACCGCTCCAGTCTCTCCTGTCTGGGGGACATAATGGCATAGCCCCAGTAATAAGAATATTTCTGGCTCTTTCCTGGTATAAACTATTTTCCTTTGATTGAATTGGGTCTTCTACTTGTTCATATTTCAGTCAAGTTTCAATGATTCCAATTGTAGAAGATTGCTTACAGCTGTATCCGTCTCGTCTATCTCATTCATTGTTACTGGGCGTTTTGGTATGCTTATTGTTCTTCTCCATGTGCCATCTGCTCTCCTTGTCAAATTTAAGTTTCTGTCTGGTCTGTTTGATTCTGATTCTTGTTTCTTTTCCATAACTTCTTTCATTAATTCAAATGTATCTAGATAATCTGTACTGTTTATTTGTTATGTTTGTTTTCCTTTGTGATCTCTTCTGATGCCTTTTGTAACTTTGGTAAATTGTCTGAACAATCTGATGCTTTTCCTTTCTTCTCTGTTTTATCAATTTCAGTTTTCTCATTTGGTTCTTTGCTTGCCTGCTCATCATTCTTGTCTGTTTTCTGGTCTAGTGTCTCTGTGTTTATCGTCCCAGTCTTCAAAGTGTTTGTAACCTGATTGTTCTTTTTACATGTCAAGTGTAGTACTTCGTTTTCTTCACTTGTTTCCATTTTTGTAGGTTCTTTAACGGTTTTATCTTCTTCATGTATTACTTTATCTTCACTGACTATGTGTTCAACTACAACTAATCTTCTTACCCCACTGTCTGTTTTGACCAACTTTAAGGCTTTAGCATTTTCTTTTCTTTCTGCTTCTATTTCATCTTCTAAGTCAGTGTCGGCATAGCTTAAATTGATTATTTCACCCATGTTCTTTTTACTGGTTATATCAACCAACGGTTTATTTACTTTTACCGCAACAGCTGTTACATTTTGTTTATTTTGATTATCTTTCTCAATGTGATTGTCTTGTGTACTTCTACTGTTGCTTAGGTTCAGAGGTGTAGCTATATATATTTCTTCATTCTTTTTGTTCAATGTTGTTTCACTTTCTGTCTTTTTACTTACTTGCCTGTCTCATTCTCTGCAGTTTTACTTTTACTTTTTAGTTTCTTTGCATTCTCCTTCTCATCAACGTCATCTCTCCTAATCTTTAGCCCTAATTTCCAGCCCATTCTCAGGTTGTCCCTTCTGACCATACTGTTATCTTGTCTTTCTGCCCAGGACATCATCAGACGTCTAGCTTCCATAGCTATAGAGGCATCCCATGATTCCGGTTTTATTACCTTGAAAAGTTTGCATAATCTTCTGGATAGACTGACAAGTAAAAACAATTCCGTAAACCCAGGAATGATTTAGGCATACAATTTTGCTCTATGAAGTGTCTACTTGAACAATGTTTATTTAGATCAGTTACTCTTGTAAATGTTTTCTCTTTGGGGCACCATGGGCAAATTACAGATTGACGTCTGTGATCTTTAGAAATTACATGATTGTATAAATCTTTTTTACAAGAAAACGTCTGAGTGCACAGCCAGCACTTCTCCATTGTCTGTAAGGAAATAAAAATAAGTTGTGTCAGTAAAATAATACAGTAGTATTATTGGAAACAACAAATGGCACTCATTTCATTATTCATTTCATTATTCCAGCGATCACTTATACTATGTACCATATATAATGCATCAGGTAAACGCGCGTAAAATATACACCTCCTTGATGTTGTTTATAAAGCTTTAATTTATTAATTAGGCTGGCCTAAATTGTACATGTCACATTTGTTAATTGTTATTATTGATCTTTCTGCTGGTACAGAGATTTTGTTTATATATTTTGATTGTTACTGTTAATTGTCACTGTTTATTTATTTAATTATTTAATTTGCAGCATCTTGTCTGTTTGCTTTAAATATTTTTTTATTGCTCTGCATTTTTAATTTTAAGTAATTCTCTATTTATCCATGCTGGAACATTGGTACCGTTATAAGGCCACAGTCTGTCTATGTGATAAGCCTTGGTGTTTTTGCCACTGACCGTTCCAAGGCGGTGCCCCACTGTGTTCCTTTAATTGTTCGTTTTGTCCTCGTGTGTTTGCTTTGTATGCTAGTGTGTGTTGGTAGTGTGCGTGCGTGCGTGCGTGCGTGCGTGTGTGTGTTTTGGTGGTGTGCACTTCTGGGTGCTATGGGGCTCGTTTTGGGGAGGCTGCGTTTTTGGTATGTGGCATTCCCTGTTTGATATTATTTTTGTTTTTTTTGGTTTTTGTCTACTGGTGCGCTTAACACAACAAATAAAATCGTCTAGTGTACTTGTGACTATAAATGGACCTTTCCACTTATTAACATGTTTAGAGCAAACCCCTTTTTTCTTGTCGGGTCATGTAACCATATAAGCTGACCCTTATGATATCGCCTATGTTTCGCGTTAGTGTCATAGTGACGCTTTTGATAGTTGCTAACTTTACCAATGTTTTGTCTTGCAAATTGGTGTATTTCTGTAATTTTATTCTTTAGTTTGTCTACATAGTTGTCGTCATTAGTGTGTTGACCGTCGTCATTTTTCGGTTGTCCAACTACAGCATTTAGAGGTAGAACAACTTCGCGACCAAATATCATTTTATTTGGTGAAATATTTGTTGAACTATGAGACGAGCTGCGATAAAAACAGAAATAATATCAAACAGGGAATGCCACGTACCAAACACGCAGCCTCCCCAAAACGAGCCCCACAGCACCCAGAAGTGCACACCACCAACACACACACACACCCACACACACACAACACACACACACAATCATGTACACACACACACATACACTACCAACACACACTAGCATACAAAGCAAACACACGAGGACAAAACGAACAATTAAAGGAACACAGTGGGGCACCGCCTTGGAACGGTCAGTGGCAAAAACACCACTGGGGAGCTTAAACCGGTTTATGGTGCGCACCCAACCTCACTCTTACCCCCACCATGTTCCAAAGTCACAGGACAGTGTAAATAAAAGTAATCCCTGCTAGGTGAATCTCTAACACACGTAATGGAAACAAAAGGCATGGTAAAAAAAAAAATATATATATCAAACAGGGAATGCCACGTACCAAAAACGCAGCCTCCCCTGGTAAAGCCATCATTACAAGCGGTAAATAACGGTCCCAGTTAGACTGATCTTTTGCACAGTATGGCGATAACAGAGATAATATTGTCCGGTTACTGCGTTCAATAAGTCCATTCGCTTGAGGCCTAAGACTAGTAGTACGCGTCTTTGCAATACCAAGAAAAACACAAAGCTCGGCAAATAACTGTGATTCAAAATTACTACTCTGGTCAGTGTAGACTTGCAGTGGAACGCCGAATCTAACTATATAAAATTATTTATAAGAGCTTCATCAACAGTTTTTGCCTCTTGATTAGGTAGTGGGACACACTCGGTCCATTTAGTAAACCAGTCTGAAATGACTAGAACATACTTGTTCCCAGAAGTAGTGAGAGATAGAGGCCATAGTATGTCCATTGCGACACGTTCCATAGGTTCTCCTACTATGTATTGTCCAAGCGGAGCTTTATTTTTCTCCTTTGATAATTTTCTGGCGGTACATGTGTCACAATTTTTACAAAATGCTTAACCATCCTATAATCAGTAACACCGAGCAGACTCTTACAATACTTCCAAAGATCCTGTTATTTATGTTTTGGGTGGTATTTAGTTTGGCATCAGTTATACATTCCTAGTCATTATCTTTAGAATCAGCGGTTTCAAATATACTGCAGTACCGTAAACCATTCAATAATACATGTATATGTATAGTTGTTGTACAATTAAAGAGGCACTCCCTACATCTAGCAGATTATATTCTCGAAACATTATGTGTTCAATGAACGTAAAATGATAAATAAATGCAATCTCAAAAAAGAACCTATGGCGAAACATGCTTCATTTTACCATAATTACTCAATATAGAGGCTTTCTTTAATAAATCGCCTCCACCCTTTTATTGTACAACAACAACTCAATATAGATTATTGAATGGTTGCAGGGATTACTTTTATTTACACTGTCCTGTGACTTTGGAACATGGTGGGGGTAAGAGTGTGTACATGATTGTGTGTGTGTGTCGTGTGTGTGTGCGTGTGTGTGTGTGTGTGTGTGTTGGTGGTGTGCACTTCTGGGTGCTGTGGGGCTCGTTTTGGGGAGGCTGCGTTTTTGGTACGTGGCATTCCCTGTTTGATATTATTTTTGTTTTTACGGTACTGCGGTATACTTTAAACCGCTGATTTTATCGATAATGACTGGGAATATATAGCTGAAAATTTTAGGTTAAGTTATATTACTTCCAAAGTATCTATCATTTATTTTTTGAGGTTATTTAGTTTGACATCAGTTATAGGGTGTGTCCCTTTAATGGGTGGATGCGATTTATTACAGAAAGCCTCTGTGTTGATTAATTGCGGTAAAATGGAGCATAGATTAATTCCAACGATCGACGGCGTGAAGTCCACCTCTACAGTCCTTACATTCGGTGAATTACCTGTCCAGTGCGTTACCACTAGACCGCGGAGATGTTCGGCCTGATAAGTATCAACACTAGTCGCAAAGGCAGAATCACCTACTGCCAGCAGGATAAAGGCCAGAGCAAAGAAAAGAAATACTGAATTCTGATATTCTCCAATCAAAGAGGAGTTTTGTAAAAAAAAAAAAATACAACAGCTGAAATCGCCTGAAAACGATTGATCAAGCATACAAAATTGAGTGCATGTACTTTCAAACAAAGAAAGCAAAATGTGGAGTTGCCGTCTTTGAATTAACTGCTTTCAAAGCGAAAACAAAAAATGAAGCGAAAATTTATTTAATGAAGTTATAGACCCAGATAGCATCAACTTTATATAATACATTGTAAAAACAATGAATTCTTGTCTATTTAGTTTCCACAAATAAACCCGTTCCAATTTCTCCAATCAAACTTAAATATAATGGAAAGAGTATGACAGCGTGCCCTGAGCAATGCGCTACTGTAACTATGAAAGATAAGTATATATGATGATATGCAAACGAAACTGCAGTTACATGGACTAATTCTGTATTATTTATCACCAACAAACAATGATTTAATAATACGCATTAAGGTATTTTAGAATGTACATGTATTTCGTTTTTTGTCATTCTCTGAGATTTAATTTGTGTCTTGGAACACGGGTAAAGGCATCTTTGGGTATCGGTGCTATACACCCGACACGTTAACGAACTAAGGGGTCTATTCGTAAAAAGCTAGGGCTGATCCCTAAATTTCCCTGTATTTGCATCTGTCTCTTCAACTTGCGCCTGTAAAAGGTCTTGGCAGTTTCATCTGAGGAGAAATCATAGGGTCGGCCGGGACTATAAATTAAATAATAATAAAAAACGTACACCCGGCAAGTTGTAAAATATAAGTACCGACCGAATATAATCATCGACCGAATCCTTGCTCTGATTGTAACTTTAATTATCAGTGCACGAGGCAGTGTCAGTTATTGGTGTAGGAAGTCAGTGGCAAAACAAAACTACATATTACAAAGTTTAACGATTACAGTTAATAGCATTCGAACTTGGACATCGTTGGTTCGTACCAAAGTCGAGTGAAATCAGACAAGTATGCTGATGTTTCCATTGTTTTATGTCTGACGCATTTAAGGACAGTCTCCGGAATAGTGAAATAAACTTTGCTCCGTATAATAAGTATTTTGTCATTCGTTTTGCTTCGAAGAGTTTCTAGTAATTTAAGCTTGTAGTTCAATAGTTTAGTTTAGTTATACAATGTACATACATTGTGTTAGATCTACTTTAAATGATAAACAAGTCGATTAAAGGGAGCTTTTTCGTTTTTTTATGTCATTTAATGATGCTTTAGCTTGATTAGTAAGTAATTAGACAAAGTATTCACATAAAATGGGAACCTTTAAAAAGAGGGAATACTGTCCGGACAGATTTTGTTTTGCTGGAAACAAAAGATATATAAATATTCTGTTTACAAACGCCCATATAGTTCAGCTAAAGCCAAACTATCTTTTGTCTAATAACACCAATCCGGTCATAGTCTGGTTCCCGACTTCCTATGATATGTTACGTAGTAATAAGGGGAAGGAACTCCAGACCAATCAGGTCAGTGTAAAATACTGATACATATACATGTATATTATTTTGACCGCCGTAGATTTGGAAAAATATTTGATATTGTATATTCGAATACCTAATCTTCGTGTCGTCTTGTAGATTGGATATTCAGATTGCTTAAACCAAAGTTACATTTACAGATCACGTGGAGATATGTGGACCTTTACCAAGATTGTGCAATCATGACGGGGGGGGGGGGGGGGGGGGGGGGGGGGGGGGGGGGGGGGGGGGGGGGGGGGGGGGGGGGTTTTTTTTTTTTTGGGGGGGGGGGGGGGGGGGGGGGGGCCCGGATCCACTATAACCGTCAAAAAAAAAAGATTTTAAACATTTTTTTAGTTTTAAAGTTAATTTAGCTATGATTTTTAAACATTTTGCTTTAGGTGTTTTTTGGGGGGTACAAGTCAGAAAACTTTTAAATTGAAAATTTTTTTTGCTTTTTTTTTTTTTTATGATATTGACTTGAAACTTTGTTCATGTCTTTAGTAGGGTGTCATACAATCAAGTCAGAAAACTCTTGTATAAATTTAGTACAAATTATGGCCCTTGTTTGACTTTGAAAATTTGGTTAAAGTTTTGCCTGCTAGGTACTATCATGCACATATCTCAGTAACCACTTATGATATTGACTTGAAACTTTGTAAATGTCTTTAGGGGTGTCACACAGTCAAGTCAGATAACTCGTGTTTAAATTTAGTACAAATTATGGCCCTTGTTTGACTTTGAAAATTTGGTTAAAGTTTTGCCTGCTAGGTACTATCATTCACATATCTCAGTAACCACTTATGTTATTGACCTGAAACTTTGTTAATGTCTTAAGGGGTATCACACAGTCAAGACAGATAACTCTTGTTAAATTTAGTGCAAATCATGGCCCTTGTTTGACTTTGAAAATTTGGTTAAAGTTTTGCCTGCTAGGTTCTATCATGAACATTATCTCAGTAACCACTAATGATATTGACTTGAACTTTGTTTATGTCTTAAGGGGTGTCACACAGTCAAGTCAGATGACTCTTGCATAAATTTGATACAAATTATGGCCCTTGTTTGACTTTGAAATTTGGTTAAAGTTTTGCCTGCTAGGTACTGTCATGCACATATCTCAGTAACCACTTATGATATTGACTTGAAACTTTGATAATGTCTTAGCGGTGTCACACACTCAAGACAGATAACTCTTGTTTAAATTTAGTGCAAATTATGGCCCTTGTTTGATTTGAAAATTTGGTTAAAGTTTTGCATGCAAGGTACTATCATGCACATATCTCAGTAACCACTTATGGTAGTTATATCAAACTTAGCAATAGTGTTCAGGGGTACATTTTGTATCAAACAATTAATTTACTAAAAATTAAATATGTAGTGATAGATTTTGACTTTTTATGATTCAACTTTCCTAGTTTATACTTAATAGTTAGCAGAATTTTGTTTTGCTATTATACTGATAAAAGTTTTGTTTTATTAGCAAACACCCACAATAGTCGAGCTTGCTGTCTTATGGACAGCTCTTGTTTTTTGGGGTGTTCCCTGTTTCAGTATTACATCATTGACAAACTGCCGTCGGAGAGACATATACTTTTGTGACAAAAACAACCATCTAATTCTATGTAATTTTAGTTTTTGTTTTGTAAGAAGATACAAGAAAGAAAGAGCGAGTTTCCTAGAACAATCTTTGGAACTGTAAGAGTAAGAAGTATTGATGCCCCATTCTTGTTAATGGCAACTATAGAACACGTGTTATTTAATTATGTGAATACGCCTGTACATGTACATCATTATATGGTTACACAAATAACCTTGTTATTATGTCTCCCCCGTTAGAATATGGGGAAGATATATTGTTTTTGCCATGTCTGTCTGACTTTCTGTCTGTCCGTCCGTCCGTCCGTCCGTACATGCCCAGTAGACATTAAGGGGTTAGGGTTTGAGTACAACTTAGCATTGTGAGGTTGTTTCGGTTCATTCCGTCATTCTGGGGTTAAAATGGTATTGTGTGGTTAAATAATTGTGTTGTGGGGTTAAAAAAGATCAAAGAAAGATCAAAGGGATAACCTCTGAAAGTCCGTCTGGTGTGTATACTGTCCGTCCGTCCATCTGACTGTCTGTCCGGCAAAATCATGTCCGCTCCATATCTCCTAAACCCCTCGAAGGATTTTCATGAAACTTTGGTAAGATGTTCACCTCAACTACGCGATGTACAGAGCCCGTAAACCAACGGCGCCGGCCCATGTTCGAGGTCACAGCTCAAGGGCAAAGTTTCGAACTTTGAACTCCGTGTCCGCTCCGTATCTCCTAAACTCTTGAAGGAATTTCATGAAACTTTGGTCAGATGTTCACCTTAACTACGCGATTTGCAGAACCCGTGAACCAACCGCGCCGGCTCAAGGTCAAGGTCACAATTTCAGATCAAATGTCATATGACTATATTTCGTGTCCGCTCCATATCTCTTGAACCCCTTGAAGGATTTATGAATAGCTCACCACAAATGTTCACCATATTGACACGATGCGCAGAGCTCATGTTACAACCACCTTGGTTCAAGGTCGGGGTCACTATAACTAAAAGTAGAAAAATGGTTTCCGCTAAATAGCTCGAGTTAGGAGTGACCAATTGCAATGAAACCTGATGTGTCGGTAGCTTGCATGGAGAGAAAGCTTGGACTTGCATTGCGGGCCACTAAGGTCAAGGTCAAGGTCACTGTTACTAAATAAATCTTAAAAAATACATATTTTGGGTGGTTTTTATTTTTTTATTTTTTTTTTGTGGGGGGAAGTCAATGTCACTGTTACTATAAATAGTTTTCTTTTTGTAGTTTTTAAATTGTTTTAAGCAAAAATAGCAACAATTTACGGAAGGGGGGTGTTGTTAAGGTCACTGTTACTAAGAATAAAAAAAATATTTTTTTTAGTGTTTTAATTGTGTGAAGCAAAAAAATTTTTTTTCGGGGGGTCAAGGTCACTGTTATTATACGCGTAGAAAAATATTATATTAAAGCTATTACATATATCTTAAAAACCTACTTCCCAAACCAGTTCCCCACAACAGAGAGTGGTAATGTGCGTGTAGGGGGACATATGTTTTTGTGTAAAAACAACCGTATAGTTTAATCGGATTTTGTTGTTTGCTGTCAAACTAACTAGAAATACACATTACCTGCAACATCTGTGGCGTGCATTACCTCTGTGACTGCGTTAATGCTAAGGTGGTTATTGGAAATAACAAGTCTCACAAGTCTACGGTGCATTGTCTCATATACTGTAAATAATGTCAAAAAGTATCTCACTTGCTCGTTTGATACCCCTGAACACATTAGTAAAGTTTCAAATCCACACCATATATAGTTACTTAGATATGTCCATGATAGTAGCTTGCGTGTAAAAATTATAAACCAAATGTGCAACGACAATACAAGGCTGACCGCCATATTGGCCTTACATAATATAGGTGATTTTATATTTCAGCTAATACAATTTTTTATTCGAAAATCATACTTTAGTTTTCTATGGCAAGTAGTAAATTATCACCTCACAGCCAGGGTTTAGCTAAACTTTTCGAAGAATGCATTCGCCCCGGCGTCGACGTTTGCGTCGTCGTTGTTAAATGTTTGTTTATGAATGCTTTCATGTTCTATACCATCAAACATGTTTACTTCAAACTTGGCATGCTTGCTTCTAATGGCAATATAGACACTTGCATGAATTGTATAATTATGTCAACCATAGTTGCATAGTTATATCCCTTCTTGTAGATTTTGTCACAAAATCTTATCCTTAGCTTTTGCTTTACCATTTCTTAATATTTCTACATCAAACTTTGAAATTATATTGCATATTTGCAGCCAAAATATTTGGGTCAAGGTCACATTTGATTAAGTTTTGCCCCTTTTTTGTACTAAGATTTTGTCAAGATAACTTAAATTTGGCTATAATTTTGCCATTTCTTGATATTCCTTCTGCATCATACTTTCACATTATATTGCTTATGACAACATGGTCATGGCATATACCCTCTACTTCTCCATCCCTACCTCTTACCCCCACCCCACCCAGTCCGAGCAAAATTCTCGATTTTTTTAACAATTAAAAAAAATGCCCCCCCCCCCCTCACACATTCCCAAAACAATTTTTCCTTGAATTTTTGTTTACATGTTTGGCCGTAATTCTTGCACAATTACATAATGAACTTATTCCCCCCTCCCATCACGAAAATCATTTCTGAATTTTCCTAATATAAGAATCACCTTTATTCTTACACAATAACAACATATACCTATTCTTTGACAGAAATCTATTTTACTGACAAGCCCTCGAATCGTCTAGCGGTTGTTATACTTTCTCTCAGTAACAACATTTTGTGCAAAAATAATGAAAGTGAATTTTCTAAAGTCTTGAAATTATAAACAAAAGTTAAGCCAACAGTTTAAAAACTTAATTGTAATGAATTACAGAAACACTTCATTTTGTTTATTGGCCTTAAATAATGTAATTGGATAATTTTGAGAACATCCCTTCGTATTGTCCGTTTTCCGATGTCCAACCTCACATCAGGTATCCGCCAACACGTGTCTAGTAGAGATGTACACGCAGTGACTGAACGGATAAGCGATAAACATGAGGGAGTTTCTCAAAGTTGTTACAGTTATGTAGATGTAAATTTTTTAAAACATTATTAATTACGATAAAACCCAATGACACACAAAGGTAGACAATATTCTTACAATGACAGACATATATGTCATACAGAGATCACTCAGTTGCCCTATTGTATGCTCAGTGGATAATCTGTACTTTCTTGGATAATCTGTACATTCTATGTATCTTAATCAATTCTGTTTCATAGCCATGTTTCTTGCAATATTTAGCAGTACTGTAAGGAATGAAAACCGTTCGTTTGTAGAGTTTTTGTCCGCTGGCCTAAGACAGTCGACAAGAAACAGCTACTGGTATTCAGCTCTAGCAATTTGGCGGGGCATTAACTAGTAGGTTTTTGCATCTTGCTGGTGCCCAAGAAAACCTGCTTCAGAATAATTTGCTTTGTGTCATTACTGTCAACCACAATCTTGAAGTGAAGGCAGTAATAATTTCCGTGACCTGATTAAAATTCGTGGTGGCAGTTGGCATGTACATTTGTATGCATATGCCACTTATGGCAGCACAAACAGCCCATTGCATTCCCTGCCATACAAAATGTACATGGATACCTGTTCACAGTATGTATATAGAAATTGCATAATCCATTGCGTGATTAGAACGCTTCATTTTTGACTCGGTATAAGCCATATTTATGTCTGCTAATGTTCGCCGATTTTCATGCGAAAAAAGTAGCAGATACTGTTATAGTCTTCTTTAGCTTTGACGATTTGAGACACATTCGCAAATTATGTTAACTTTTATTGCTTTTAATTTATCTTGTTAAAAAATATCTTAAACATCACCATTGTTTGACGAGACTTACAGCATGGGGTAGTTTCCTATATTTAAACGTTGTGTTGCATTTCAGATTGAGGATAAAGTGCCACAGATTTTGATACCTGTTTTAAAATTAGAGTTATGATCTTATATGTGCAGTTTTAAAAAGTTACACTCCATGATCATACGTCATAAAAATGGAACAAATAAACTGTTTAGATACCTACGACACCATTCTCTCAAGCAAAATGCAATAGCTTTTGGGGTATAGGGAGTCGCCCCAAACTGATAAAAAATAATTTTTTTTATGGCCACCAGCTTTTGTTTTATTTGTTTTGATATTAAAAAGCCCTTTCTTAAAGTGTATAGGTTTAGATACTTTCTAAACATAATCACAAATATATAAACCAGTAAAAACTTTGAAAATAGATCAGCTTAACTCAGGTGTTTCCTTAAAATCAGCATTAGGAATGATTTTCGTACAAAGAGTAAAACGCCTGACATCATACTCAAAATACTTTTGAGAAAGTCCCCTATTTTAGACGCTATTCAGATGTCCATCTTCACATCAGGTTATCGCGTGTACATCTCTAATATTAGGCGGGAAAAGAACCACGTGATAGAAGTTGATTTAGTGTGTAATGGGTATTGAAGAACCATTCGAGGTGTCGTCGCCAGATCGTTAACACTCAAATTTTGTGTGCTTGGTGCATTAACTTGTCAGATGCCAACATTTCAGACAAAAATACAGAGCAGAATTCAAGACATGCGGATATACTAGTAAGTATATTTTGCTTTAATTTGATGTGTATATGCTTTAACAAGATAGAAATATATTTCACGAAAGGAAAGCTTTTGTATGAAGATTTTTCACGAGACCGGTTTGTGACAAGACTGCATATTTTTCTTAAAAGTCGCAGCACAATTTATATTACATGTATGAATGAAGTTCTTCGGATTAAAATAATTCCAATAATATTATACAGAAAGATACACATTATATTTCACGAGTTTTTCATGATCGTGATGAAGTGTACATAAACGGATAGATAAACAAATAAAAAAGTACAATATCAGCATGAATTTCACGGAAATTAACTACATGTCATATCGATAAAATAATTTGAAAAGTTTGATAAAAGTTTTGTTTAATATCTTCAGGTTACAACATTTAGAGCGAGTTCATCAACGTGTTGTCACCGCAGTGAAATCGACCTTGCTTAAAAGAACAAAAAGAATATCAATATATCCCGTTTCTCGTGCAGTTGGTGGCATAATGCACGTGTTACTTGGTTGTTTGCCACGTGTGCAAGATGATAATTGAAAAACGGATAAGTATTGTTTTCTTGATTTCAATCACTTCGTGATTGTTATGTTGTGTTTTGCACATGCGCTGTTCAAACTTTAACGAAGTTATACACGTGCTGCAGCTTTTCAATTTCCAATTAAAAAAGTATTTTGCTCCTATTTAGACGTTGAAACAGATACTATTCATATATATATATATATTCAATGAAAATGTTCGTGGTTGTTCATACCAGTATGCCGAGAGGCGAATATTGATCTAACAACTGGTCTAAGGTCTAAAATGCCGACACACTAGTTGTCGACATAATAGTTTATACCTATTAAGATTTATTAGCAACAATCACCTAATTTTAAAGAAATGAAAAACGTATCAAAATTATACAGTTTCTGAAAGACCTTGTCATATGGAAAAAGAAAAAGAAATTAGAAATCTGGCCTCGCTTTCTTTTTCAGATATTTCAACTGGTGAAAAGGCAAGCATGCATTATTTCTGTTAATTATGTATGTACATGTAATTTTCAATATTCTTTGTGTCTCCTGAAGGCCTTTATTTGGCATTTTTGATGAATTTGTTACTAAAGACTATGAAAGTAGTTACACTTACGTGATTAGTATAAACATTTATAAATGCAGTAAGTTCATTAATGAATGGTAAACTTGTCAATATTTCTATGTTTAAGAAAGGATTGTTAACTGTTTAACACTATGAATACAATATATTGTTAATATTTTAGGTTTTATAAAAATTTATATGATTAAAGCACTAATCCACTATATGCAAATTACCGTGCAGTAAAATGCAGTTGGATGCTTGCCGCTTATTGTTCTTCATCAATTATCTATTACAACAATTGAAAATGGCCTTCTGTTATGAAATAATACAAGTTTACACTCAGGTACAAAGAAATCGTTTGGGAAATGTGTACGACAGCATTTGGTAGCGAATCCACTCATGACCACGTGACGATATCGATGTGCAAGTTGATCATGATCTACACTGGTCTAGAGGACTTACTCACTTGAAGCCATCGGTAAAGTTTGAATTTTATTTATTCCTTGTAAAGGACGTATTTAAACATATTTTTTCGGTAATGATTCATCCGATTTACGTCTGTTAAGTTTAACATGTATGTTTTTTTTTGTTCTTTGCCTGGCAGATGACTTTGCGGAAGACTGCAGAAAACATCGGTATTCGCGTCTTCCTAATATCTACTTAAGGACTAAAGTTTTGTCCGGTATAATTAAAGTAACACAAAAACGGAAATTGGATATTCTATTCATAATTTGAAAAGCGTAAGAATAACATCATTGTCGAATCAATTTACACATGTTCGTGACGTGTAATAGAATGTTCGTGGGCGTTTAACGCACGTGCAACATGTGTTGTAGACTCACTGACCTCCAGTCGACATAAAACGCGCAAATTTTGCCATCTTGAAAGCTTCGTAATAACAACACATGTTAAATATTTGTCTAAATTTTTATGTCTTTCGATAGGACCATCTTTTGGTAACAAATCACTTGAAGTTTGTGTGATCATTATAAGCTTCATGTACATAAAATTTAGATAGATATGAAATTCATGGTTTATGCCGTCACGGTTGATTGAATGTGTTTGTATAGAATTCTTATCACCTTGTGATGCAGCAAGTAGTCTCAAAATATAAATTTGCAAATAAAAAAATAAAAGTAACGTTCAATTAAGATTTGATTAAACAATTTCGAACCGGACAGAACTTTTGTCCTTGAGTATATGTTATTCTTTTCCTTGCAGACTACAGATGGAGATGAGGTCCAGCCGAGGCCGTTTTCCTGGACAAAGAATACAGAAGACATCCTTGGACTCGAGCAAGTATGTAGCCTGTGCAATTGTTTCTTAACTGTAATGAATTGATATTTGTGTACTTCTGGCTTCCAAAACTCTAAATGCCGCTATTTTTATATTTTGTTTTTCGCCAAGTGCGGCTTTAGATCTGTCAAGCATATAAACTGGGTACGCTGAAGTTGTTTTAGCTAATATTTGTGTAGACAAAAATCTGTTTTGAAACTGTATTGAAAAAATACCAAACGGCAATAGCTCTGTGAAAAATGATTCGAACGAAACCTGCCGAGAGAATGCACAACTAAGCCTGGTGCTTTAATCGCTCTTGTGAGGTTTCACTAAAATTTGGCTAAATTTGGCTATTTTGGGTGTGTGGTTGCCTTACTGTTGCAGGAAATTTTAGAACCCGTGAATCTGGGGCCCACCTAAGATCTCGCGTAAAACATAGGTTAGGATCAAACCCATGTTATACTGGTGAGAAGCGAGTGTGTTAACCGGACAGAACATGTGATCATGCGTAAGTGGCAGGAAGTTGCTCTATATAGTCATTATTTTTATATTTTATCAATCAACTTGTTTGACTTCCTAAAATATGTATTCGATTTAATTGATGGAACATTAGTTAAAGAATATTACATTTACATTTAAGGTACTAAGGCGTATTACAAATGCAGAGCTGAAAAATCCATTCGCAGAATGGTTGATGGCTAATTATGAATCAGGTAAATACATATTTCTTGTTTATTAACACTTGTATCTCTCTTAATGGTGTCATGTTGAAACGAACACATTTAGTTTTCAACCCAAGGCCCTAACCGCTCCACTCCATAGAAGGATGCGCACAAGAGTAGACCATGGAATGCTTTACATTTCATACTTCATAATATTTAAACCGTAACGAAACTAAATGCTCAATATGGATGTGTCTGTCATTCAATTTTAAGAGTACATGTTACTTTACTATTTGGTACTCACCATCAAAAAGTTTCGCGACAGATTAGACCACGCGGTTGATCATGATCTACACGAAAAGTCGGAACAAGTACGGGCGTAAATTACAATGACATTTGTAAATAAGTTACCAACGTGGCCAATACTTCCGGGTAGTATGTTATATGCTTAGTCATTTCATTGAAAGTTAAATATTTAAGTTGCATGCTCTCAGATTTTGGTAAGAAAATAGTTCTTCAAACTGTATGTAAATAACGTATTTAAGAACATATAGTCATATTAAAGCGCTCCAGTAAAAATTCCTGTCACGTTTATCTCTAAGTTATAAACATAAAGTGTAGCGGTGCCGTGCACAGACATTTTTAATCGATTTCTGAAAATTCCTACCTAGATTTTTGCTTATATTTTGATTTTAGCCTTTAATTTTATGTTTATAAATAAGTATATCAATTTGTTTTAAAGTATTTTTTTCAACGGTAACTGAGGGCGAGCAGCTTTAAAAAGCTGTCCATATTTAGACTGGAGCAATGTCAACTACATGTATGTGTAAACGTATTTTTCATTTTTTAACTGATAACTTATAGTCGGTTTGTCTGTTTTTATTTTCAGATCTCAATTTCTTGTTGGAAGGTTATACAGTACCCACCGTGTTACATGGAGCATGACAGTTGAAGTGCACAACAAGCGACTATAGACATAGTTTTGGCTTTAAACACGTTAAATGCCGACCTTTTATATCTACTTAATGTACTACCAAGTTAAAGAACCGGGTACGTTGAAGCTTTTAATCTGCTATATAGACTTTCATTGATAGTGGTCATCTGTGTTTTTCTCGTGCTGGTTGACTTGCATAGTGTTGAAAATGAGAATCATGGTCTGCTGACTGCTTGACCCATGCTCTTAAAAGTATCCGCAAATGTACAAAAGTGCTTGACTGACTATAGAATTAACAAATAGCGAAACCTTAAGTGACGGTAAACCAGAACAGTTTTGAATACTGTAGGTTTCTATGACTGTGTAAGCCAAGGGACGTGAATGAAAAAGCTCTTCACAGAGACACTGCAGCTTGCATTCAAATGCTATCTCTGGAGTTTTGCTGCACAAAAGATGTGTTAAAGCTAAATGTAAGATTTTTTAATATTATATTTTGTAAAGGCCAATGATCATGTCGTATGTTACATACGCACGTTGCTATTCATGACCTTGTATTATAGCTATTTAAATGGTAGCCAGGTGGGCAATATGCACTCGTGCTTTTAAGGACTGAACTAAAATCTTTGTCAGACCATCCAGTTTTGACATTAAACCTCTCCTAGCAGTAGTGGGTTCATTTTAAGTATTATTCTGGCCTAAAACTTTTGGACAAAATCTTCGCTTAAAGGTGGTCAATTACCTTTAAGCAACATTTTATGACAATTTTTACTTTTTGTATATTCTGTTAGAGATTTTTTTAATGAACAAAAAGACCAATTACATAGAGTTATATCTCTATCAGAAATTTACATTTTATTAAATTTCATTAAATTTTGTTCTTACTCCCCTTTAACATTAAAGTATTTAAAACGCTGAGCATTTCATTTTTATTCAATATAAATTCTACTTTTACATTTGAATTGGATAGATATAAAAATATTTTAACATTTTGAACCAAAATGCAAGTTTAAAAACTACGCGTAGCTTCTGAATTCATTTATTTCCAGTCTATCCTGGGTGCGCACCCAAGATAGGTAAAGGGAGGTAATACTATATTTTCAAACCTGCATTTCTAATGAATTCCATCTAAATATATAACTTTTAATGCAAATATTTCACAAATATAATAAAATAGGTCTTGTAATACATATATTTCCTTAGGCAAAGTATGTGTATCAAATTTTTACTTATGATAAAATAACTCTATCTTGGTTGGGCAACCAGGATGGGGAAATCAAATTATAAAAATACCTCCAGTGAAAATCTCTCTTGAATTAAGCACTATGTGAACCTAAATGAGTGTAAATGATCAGAAGTTAGTTTCAAACAAATATGTTACATGGCAAAATTCTGATTATCCACCTTTAAGTTCTAAGGTTGATATTAAAGGCAAATGTTTTTTTTACAAAACATCTTGTATGGTTGTTCATTTTAAAGGGGCACTCTCTACATTGAGCAGATTATATTCTCGAAACATAGATTATGTGTTCAATGAACGTAAAATGATAAATAAACACAATTTCAAATAAGAACCTATGACAAATAATGCCTCATTTTACCATTATTAATCAATACAGAGGCTTTCTGTAATAAATCGCATCCACCCATTAATTGTACAACAACAACTCTACATAGATCATGAATGGTTAACGGTACTGTAGTATATTTTATACCGCTGATTTTATCGATAATGACTGAGAATGCATAGCAACCTAGGTTTGTTATAAACTCCAAAAACAACTAGTTTGGAGGTAATTTAGTTTGGCATCAGTTATAGGGTATGTCTCTTTAAGGAATGTTTAGGCCATATGATTTTAACAAGAGCATGCAACTTAACCAATTATAGCTTAAATGTACATGAACCTTGATTGGCCTTTGGTTACTTATCATTGAAAAACATTTATATTCCTTTTTGATTTAACATAATTTAAATTTTTGAAGATTTTATATTTGCATTTTTGTACGAATGTGATAAAATCTGAAACTAGCAGGCTTTCAGGGTTAGGCACAAGTTGAGTGCCTTAGAGAAAGATAGTTAAAGGGAAGTGATTTTTCAAGCATCATATAAAACAGTAAAAGTTTGTGTACATAACTTTTTTTTTTTTTTTTTTTTTTTTTTAATAATTAAAGGTTTTTTTTTATTTTTTTTTGGGCAACACAATTTGAATTTTTAAAGATTAATTCATGGTTTTTTTGTTGTTTGGAGAGTGGGTGGGAAAAAAAAAAAAGTGTACAAAAAGATGAATTCATGGTTTTTAGGTCAGTCATTGTACAACAAGATTCAGTCTTTTTTATTTATAGGTCTGTAATTTCAACCCTTGCTTTACTTTTTTTCTCTGAATTCCTGTGAATTCTCCCTTTGAATGTGCTTTATGGTAAGTCTGTCTTCAATTTGGCAATGCCAAGCAGGCTTCCTAGGTTAGGCACAAATGAAGAATCTTAGTAGCTGATTTTAATCTGATATATCGGTTATACCCAGCAGGCAGTGCAGTATATACCCAGTCCAATATCCAGTGTTATGCAAAGACAAAGTAAGTGGTTGAGATTATTTATTCATATCACTTGAAGCTTTATGTTCATATTAGAGGACTGTTTTGGCCAACCATTTTTGACCAAAATTTCTGTGTAGTCAAAAACCCTCTGTGAAGGTCGATGGTCTTGCATGGCTATTTTGGAAATTAAATTTTTATCAGCCTTAGTTTACTTGTGAGTTTGTTTCAGCTTAAGGACTGACCTAAAAACTTTAAGGCCAACCAGTTTTGACAACAAACTTCTCATTGAAGAAGTAGGTTCATTTGAAGTATTGTTCTGGCCTTTGACTTTAGACAAAATATTCAAATAAGTTAAAATATTGATATTAAAGGGAAGTGATTTTTTCCAAACATATTGTATGGAAGACAGTTTATGTTAAGGATAGCTTATGTTAAGGACTGTTTAGGCCATATGTTTTTGATGAAAACATACTACATAACAAGTAATAGCTTTAGTGTACATAAGCCTTAATTGGCCTTTGGTTACTTATCATTTAAAAGCGTTCTTTTATATCTTTGATAGGCAACACAATTTGAATTTTTAAAGATTAATTTTTGGATTTTTTTACAAATGTGATAAAATCTGAAACTAGCAGGCTTTCAGGGTTAGGCACAAGTTGAGTGCCTTAGAGAAAGATAGCTAGTGGTTAGCATCATATAAACAGTGTGCACAAAGATGAATTCATGGTTTTTAGGTCAGTCATTGTACAACAAGATTCAGTCTTTTTTATTTATAGGTCTGTAATTTCAACCCTTGCTTTGCTTTTTTTCTCTGTCTTCCTGTGAATTCTCCCTTTGAATGTGCTTTATGGTAAGTCTGACTTCAATATGGCAGTGCCAAACAGGCTTCCTAGGTTAGGCACAAATGTAGTATCTAAGTAGCTGATTTAAATCTGAGATATCGGTTATACCCAGTCCAATATCCAGTGTTATGCAAAGACAAAGTAAGTGGTTGAGATTATTTATTAATATCACTTGAAGCTTTATGTTCATATTAGAGGACTGTTTTGGCCAACCATTTTTGATCAAAAATTTCTGTGTAGTCAAAAACCCTCTGTGAAGGTTGGTCTTGCATGGCTATTTTGGCCATTAAATTTTTATCAGCCTTAGTTTACTTGTGAGTTTGTTTCAGTTTAAGGACTGACCTAAAAACTTTAAGGCCAACCAGTTTTGACAACAAACTTCTCATTGAAGAAGTAGGTTCATTTGAAGTATTGTTCTGGCCTTTGACTTTAGACAAAATATTATTATAAGTTAAAATATTGATATTAAAGGGAAGTGATTTTTTTCCAAAACATCTTGTATAGAAGACAGCTTATGTTAAGGATAGCTTATGTTAAGGACTGTTTAGGTCATATGTTTTTGATGAAAACATACTACATAACAAGTAATAGCTTTAGTGTACATAAGCCTTAATTGGCCTTTGGTTACTTATCATTTAAAAGCGTTCTTTTATATCTTTGATAGGCAACACAATTTGAATTTTTAAAGATTATTTTTTAGATTTTTTACAAATGTGATAAAATCTGAAACTAGCAGACTTTCAGGGTTAGGCACAAGTTAAGTGCCTTAGAGAAAGATAGCTAGTGGTTAGCATCATATAAACAGTGTGCACAAAGATGAATTCATGGTTTTTAGGTCAGTCATTGTACAACAAGATTCAGTCTTTTTTATTTATAGGTCTGTAATTTCCACCCCTTGCTTTGCTTTTTTCTTTGTCTTCCTGTGAATTCTCCCTTTGAATGTGCTTTATGGTAAGTCTGTCTTCAATTTGGCAATGCCAAGCAGGCTTCCTAGGTTAGGCACAAATGTAGTATCTAAGTAGCTGATTTTAATCTGAGATATCGGTTATACCCAGCAGGCTTTGCAGTATATACCCAGTCCAATATCCAGTGTTGTGCAAAGACAAAGTAAGAGGTTGAGATTACGTTTTATAGTCAAATGACAATATATAAGGCTCAGAAACAAAAGCAATAACGCCCCAAACTTTGGAAGAACAGATAAGGCCAATTTAATTTGTCAAAGCTTCACTTGAGCTGTATTTTCATATTAGAGGACTGTTTTGGCCAACCATTTTTGACCAAAAAATTCTGTGTAGTCAAAAACCCTCTGTGAATGTAGATGGTCTTGCATGGCTATTTTGGCCATTAAATTGTTATCAGCTTTAAGTTTACTTGTGAGTTTGTTTCAGTTTTAGGACTGACCTAAAAACTTTAAGGCCAACCAGTTTTGACAACAAACTTCTCATTGAAGAGGTAGGTTCATTTGAAGTATTGTTCTGGCCTTTGACTTTAGACAAAATCTTCTAATAAGTTAAAATATTGATATTAAAAGGAAGCGATTTTTTCCAAAACATCTTGTATGGAAGACAGTTTATGTTAAGGATTGTTCATGTTAAGGACTGTTTAGGCCATATGTTTTTGATGAAAACATACTACATAACAAGTAATAGCTTTAGTGTACATAAGCCTTAATTGGCCTTTGGTTACTTATCATTTAAAAGCGTTCTTTTATATCTTTGATAGGCAACACAATTTGAATTTTTAAAGATTATTTTTTAGATTTTTTACAAATGTGATAAAATCTGAAACTAGCAGACTTTCAGGGTTAGGCACAAGTTAAGTGCCTTAGAGAAAGATAGCTAGTGGTTAGCATCATATAAACAGTGTGCACAAAGATGAATTCATGGTTTTTAGGTCAGTCATTGTACAACAAGATTCAGCCTTTTTTATTTATAGGTCTGTAATTTCAACCCTTACTTTGCTTTTTTTCTTTGTCTTCCTGTGAATTCTCCCTTTGAATGTGCTTTATGGTAAGTCTGTCTTCAAATGGGCAATGCCAAACAGGCTTCCTAGGTTAGGCACAAATGTAGTATCTAAGTAGCTGATTTTAATCTGAGATATCGGTTATACCCAGCAGTTTGCAGTATATACCCAGTCCAATATCCAGTGTTAAGCAAAGACAAAGTAAGAGGTTGAGATTACGTTTTATAGTCAAATACAATATATAAGGCTCAGAAACAAAAGCAATAACGCCCCAAACTTTGGAAGAACAGAGGCCAATTTAATTTGTCAAAGCTTCACTTGAAGCTGTATGTTCATATTAGAGGACTGTTTTGGCCAACCATTTTTGACCAAAAATTTCTGTGTAGTCAAAAACCCTCTGTGAATGTAGATGGTCTTGCATGGCTATTTTGGCCATTAAATTGTTATCAGCTTTAAGTTTACTTGTGAGTTTGTTTCAGTGTTAGGACTGACCTAAAAACTTTAAGGCCAACCAGTTTTGACAACAAACTTCTCATTGAAGAAGTAGGTTCATTTGAAGTATTGTTCTGGCCTATTACATTTGACAAAATCTTCTAATAAGTTAAAATATTGATATTAAAAGGAAGTGATTTTTTTCCAAAACATCTTGTATGGAAGACAGTTTATGTTAAGGATTGTTCATGTTAAGGACTGTTTAGGCCATATGTTTTTGATGAAAACATACTACATAACAAGTAATAGCTTTAGTGTACATAAGCCTTAATTGGCCTTTGGTTACTTATCATTTAAAAGCGTTCTTTTATATCTTTGATAGGCAACACAATTTGAATTTTTAAAGATTATTTTTTAGATTTTTTACAAATGTGATAAAATCTGAAACTAGCAGACTTTCAGGGTTAGGCACAAGTTAAGTGCCTTAGAGAAAGATAGCTAGTGGTTAGCATCATATAAACAGTGTGCACAAAGATGAATTCATGGTTTTTAGGTCAGTCATTGTACAACAAGATTCAGTCTTTTTTATTTATAGGTCTGTAATTTCAACCCTTGCTTTGCTTTTTTTCTTTGTCTTCCTGTGAATTCTCCCTTTGAATGTGCTTTATGGTAAGTCTGTCTTCAATTTGGCAATGCCAAGCAGGCTTCCTAGGTTAGGCACAAATGTAGTATCTAAGTAGCTGATTTTAATCTGAGATATCGGTTATACCCAGCAGGCTTTGCAGTATATACCCAGTCCAATATCCAGTGTTGTGCAAAGACAAAGTAAGAGGTTGAGATTACGTTTTATAGTCAAATGACAATATATAAGGCTCAGAAACAAAAGCAATAACGCCCCAAACTTTGGAAGAACAGATAAGGCCAATTTAATTTGTCAAAGCTTCACTTGAAGCTGTATTTTCATATTAGAGGACTGTTTTGGCCAACCATTTTTGACCAAAAAATTCTGTGTAGTCAAAAACCCTCTGTGAATGTAGATGGTCTTGCATGGCTATTTTGGCCATTAAATTGTTATCAGCTTTAAGTTTACTTGTGAGTTTGTTTCAGTTTTAGGACTGACCTAAAAACTTTAAGGCCAACCAGTTTTGACAACAAACTTCTCATTGAAGAAGTAGGTTCATTTGAAGTATTGTTCTGGCCTATGACATTTGACAAAATCTTCTAATAAGTTAAAATATTGATATTAAAAGGAAGCGATTGTTTTCCAAAACATCTTGTATGGAAGACAGTTTATGTTAAGGATTGTTCATGTTAAGGACTGTTTAGGCCATATGTTTTTGATGAAAACATACTACATAACAAGTAATAGCTTTAGTGTACATAAGCCTTAATTGGCCTTTGGTTACTTATCATTTAAAAGCGTTCTTTTATATCTTTGATAGGCAACACAATTTGAATTTTTAAAGATTATTTTTTACAAATGTGATAAAATCTGAAACTAGCAGACTTTCAGGGTTAGGCACAAGTTAAGTGCCTTAGAGAAAGATAGCTAGTGGTTAGCATCATATAAACAGTGTGCACAAAGATGAATTCATGGTTTTTAGGTCAGTCATTGTACAACAAGATTCAGTCTTTTTTATTTAAAGGTCTGTAATTTCAACCCTTGCTTTGCTTTTTTTCTTTGTCTTCCTGTGAATTCTCCCTTTGAATGTGCTTTATGGTAAGTCTGTCTTCAATTTGGCAATGCCAAGCAGGCTTCCTAGGTTAGGCACAAATGTAGTATCTAAGTAGCTGATTTTAATCTGAGATATCGGTTATACCCAGCAGGCTTTGCAGTATATACCCAGTCCAATATCCAGTGTTAAGCAAAGACAAAGTAAGAGGTTGAGATTACGTTTTATAGTCAAATGACAATATATAAGGCTCAGAAACAAAAGCAATAACGCCCCAAACTTTGGAAGAACAGATAAGGCCAATTTAATTTGTCAAAGCTTCACTTGAAGCTGTATTTTCATATTAGAGGACTGTTTTGGCCAACCATTTTTGACCAAAAGATTCTGTGTAGTCAAAAACCCTCTGTGAATGTAGATGGTCTTGCATGGCTATTTTGGCCATTAAATTGTTATCAGCTTTAAGTTTACTTGTGAGTTTGTTTCAGTTTTAGGACTGACCTAAAAACTTTAAGGCCAACCAGTTTTGACAACAAACTTCTCATTGAAGAAGTAGGTTCATTTGAAGTATTGTTCTGGCCTATGACATTTGACAAAATCTTCTAATAAGTTACAATATTGGTATTAAAAGGAAGCGATTTTTTCCAAAACATCTTGTATGGAAGACAGTTTATGTTAAGGATTGTTCATGTTAAGGACTGTTTAGGCCATATGTTTTTGATGAAAACATACTACATAACAAGTAATAGCTTTAGTGTACATAAGCCTTAATTGGCCTTTGGTTACTTATCATTTAAAAGCGTTCTTTTATATCTTTGATAGGCAACACAATTTGAATTTTTAAAGATTATTTTTTAGATTTTTTACAAATGTGATAAAATCTGAAACTAGCAGACTTTCAGGGTTAGGCACAAGTTAAGTGCCTTAGAGAAAGATAGCTAGTGGTTAGCATCATATAAACAGTGTGCACAAAGATGAATTCATGGTTTTTAGGTCAGTCATTGTACAACAAGATTCAGTCTTTTTTATTTATAGGTCTGTAATTTCAACCCTTGCTTTGCTTTTTTTCTTTGTCTTCCTGTGAATTCTCCCTTTGAATGTGCTTTATGGTAAGTCTGTCTTCAATTTGGCAATGCCAAGCAGGCTTCCTAGGTTAGGCACAAATGTAGTATCTAAGTAGCTGATTTTAATCTGAGATATCGGTTATACCCAGCAGGCTTTGCAGTATATACCCAGTCCAATATCCAGTGTTGTGCAAAGACAAAGTAAGAGGTTGAGATTACGTTTTATAGTCAAATGACAATATATAAGGCTCAGAAACAAAAGCAATAACGCCCCAAACTTTGGAAGAACAGATAAGGCCAATTTAATTTGTCAAAGCTTCACTTGAAGCTGTATTTTCATATTAGAGGACTGTTTTGGCCAACCATTTTTGACCAAAAAATTCTGTGTAGTCAAAAACCCTCTGTGAATGTAGATGGTCTTGCATGGCTATTTTGGCCATTAAATTGTTATCAGCTTTAAGTTTACTTGTGAGTTTGTTTCAGTTTTAGGACTGACCTAAAAACTTTAAGGCCAACCAGTTTTGACAACAAACTTCTCATTGAAGAAGTAGGTTCCAAAATCTTCTAATAAGTTAAAATATTGATATTAAAAGGAAGCGATTTTTTCCAAAACATCTTGTATGGAAGACAGTTTATGTTAAGGATTGTTCATGTTAAGGACTGTTTAGGCCATATGTTTTTGATGAAAACATACTACATAACAAGTAATAGCTTTAGTGTACATAAGCCTTAATTGGCCTTTGGTTACTTATCATTTAAAAGCGTTCTTTTATATCTTTGATAAGCAACACAATTTGAATTTTTAAAGATTATTTTTTAGATTTTTTACAAATGTGATAAAATCTGAAACTAGCAGACTTTCAGGGTTAGGCACAAGTTAAGTGCCTTAGAGAAAGATAGCTAGTGGTTAGCATCATATAAACAGTGTGCACAAAGATGAATTCATGGTTTTTAGGTCAGTCATTGTACAACAAGATTCAGCCTTTTTTATTTATAGGTCTGTAATTTCAACCCTTACTTTGCTTTTTTTCTTTGTCTTCCTGTGAATTCTCCCTTTGAATGTGCTTTATGGTAAGTCTGTCTTCAATTTGGCAATGCCAAGCAGGCTTCCTAGGTTAGGCACAAATGTAGTATCTAAGTAGCTGATTTTAATCTGAGATATCGGTTATACCCAGCAGGCTTTGCAGTATATACCCAGTCCAATATCCAGTGTTGTGCAAAGACAAAGTAAGAGGTTGAGATTACGTTTTATAGTCAAATGACAATATATAAGGCTCAGAAACAAAAGCAATAACGCCCCAAACTTTGGAAGAACAGATAAGGCCAATTTAATTTGTCAAAGCTTCACTTGAAGCTGTATTTTCATATTAGAGGACTGTTTTGGCCAACCATTTTTGACCAAAAAATTCTGTGTAGTCAAAAACCCTCTGTGAATGTAGATGGTCTTGCATGGCTATTTTGGCCATTAAATTGTTATCAGCTTTAAGTTTACTTGTGAGTTTGTTTCAGTTTTAGGACTGACCTAAAAACTTTAAGGCCAACCAGTTTTGACAACAAACTTCTCATTGAAGAAGTAGGTTCATTTGAAGTATTGTTCTGGCCTATGACATTTGACAAAATCTTCTAATAAGTTAAAATATTGATATTAAAAGGAAGCGATTTTTTCCAAAACATCTTGTATGGAAGACAGTTTATGTTAAGGATTGTTCATGTTAAGGACTGTTTAGGCCATATGTTTTTGATGAAAACATACTACATAACAAGTAATAGCTTTAGTGTACATAAGCCTTAATTGGCCTTTGGTTACTTATCATTTAAAAGCGTTCTTTTATATCTTTGATAGGCAACACAATTTGAATTTTTAAAGATTATTTTTTGGATTTTTTACAAATGTGATAAAATCTGAAACTAGCAGGCTTTCAGGGTTAGGCACAAGTTAAGTGCCTTAGAGAAAGATAGCTAGTGGTTAGCATCATATAAACAGTGTGCACAAAGATGAATTCATGGTTTTTAGGTCAGTCATTGTACAACAAGATTCAGCCTTTTTTATTTATAGGTCTGTAATTTCAACCCTTGCTTTGCTTTTTTTTTTTGTCTTCCTGTGAATTCTCCCTTTGAATGTGCTTTATGGTAAGTCTGTCTTCAATTTGGCAATGCCAAGCAGGCTTCCTAGGTTAGGCACAAATGTAGTATCTAAGTAGCTGATTTTAATCTGAGATATCGGTTATACCCAGCAGGCTTTGCAGTATATATCCAGTCCAATATCCAGTGTTGTGCAAAGACAAAGTAAGAGGTTGAGATTACGTTTTATAGTCAAATGACAATATATAAGGCTCAGAAACAAAAGCAATAACGCCCCAAACTTTGGAAGAACAGATAAGGCCAATTTAATTTGTCAAAGCTTCACTTGAAGCTGTATTTTCATATTAGAGGACTGTTTTGGCCAACCATTTTTGACCAAAAAATTCTGTGTAGTCAAAAACCCTCTGTGAATGTAGATGGTCTTGCATGGCTATTTTGGCCATTAAATTGTTATCAGCTTTAAGTTTACTTGTGAGTTTGTTTCAGTTTTAGGACTGACCTAAAAACTTTAAGGCCAACCAGTTTTGACAACAAACTTCTCATTGAAGAAGTAGGTTCATTTGAAGTATTGTTCTGGCCTATGACATTTGACAAAATCTTCTAATAAGTTAAAATATTGATATTAAAAGGAAGCGATTTTTTCCAAAACATCTTGTATGGAAGACAGTTTATGTTAAGGATTGTTCATGTTAAGGACTGTTTAGGCCATATGTTTTTGATGAAAACATACTACATAACAAGTAATAGCTTTAGTGTACATAAGCCTTAATTGGCCTTTGGTTACTTATCATTTAAAAGCGTTCTTTTATATCTTTGATAGGCAACACAATTTGAATTTTTAAAGATTATTTTTTGGATTTTTTACAAATGTGATAAAATCTGAAACTAGCAGGCTTTCAGGGTTAGGCACAAGTTGAGTGCCTTAGAGAAAGATAGCTAGTGGTTAGCATCATATAAACAGTGTGCACAAAGATGAATTCATGGTTTTTAGGTCAGTCATTGTACAACAAGATTCAGTCTTTTTTATTTAAAGGTCTGTAATTTCAACCCTTGCTTTGCTTTTTTTCTTTGTCTTCCTGTGAATTCTCCCTTTGAATGTGCTTTATGGTAAGTCTGTCTTCAATTTGGCAATGCCAAGCAGGCTTCCTAGGTTAGGCACAAATGTAGTATCTAAGTAGCTGATTTTAATCTGAGATATCGGTTATACCCAGCAGGCTTTGCAGTATATACCCAGTCCAATATCCAGTGTTAAGCAAAGACAAAGTAAGAGGTTGAGATTACGTTTTATAGTCAAATGACAATATATAAGGCTCAGAAACAAAAGCAATAACGCCCCAAACTTTGGAAGAACAGATAAGGCCAATTTAATTTGTCAAAGCTTCACTTGAAGCTGTATTTTCATATTAGAGGACTGTTTTGGCCAACCATTTTTGACCAAAAAATTCTGTGTAGTCAAAAACCCTCTGTGAATGTAGATGGTCTTGCATGGCTATTTTGGCCATTAAATTGTTATCAGCTTTAAGTTTACTTGTGAGTTTGTTTCAGTTTTAGGACTGACCTAAAAACTTTAAGGCCAACCAGTTTTGACAACAAACTTCTCATTGAAGAAGTAGGTGTTCATTTGAAGTATTGTTCTGGCCTATGACATTTGACAAAATCTTCTAATAAGTTAAAATATTGATATTAAAAGGAAGCGATTTTTTCCAAAACATCTTGTATGGAAGACAGTTTATGTTAAGGATTGTTCATGTTAAGGACTGTTTAGGCCATATGTTTTTGATGAAAACATACTACATAACAAGTAATAGCTTTAGTGTACATAAGCCTTAATTGGCCTTTGGTTATTTATCATTTAAAAGCGTTCTTTTATATCTTTGATAAGCAACACAATTTGAATTTTTAAAGATTAATTTTTGGATTTTTTACAAATGTGATAAAATCTGAAACTAGCAGGCTTTCAGGGTTAGGCACAAGTTAAGTGCCTTAGAGAAAGATAGCTAGTGGTTAGCATCATATAAACAGTGTGCACAAAGATGAATTCATGGTTTTTAGGTCAGTCATTGTACAACAAGATTCAGTCCTTTTTATTTATAGGTCTGTAATTTCAACCCTTGCTTTGCTTTTTTTCTCCTTGTTCCTGTGAATTCTCCCTTTGAATGTGCTTTATGGTAAGTCTGTCTTCAATTTGGCAATGCCAAGCAGGCTTCCTAGGTTAGGCACAAATGTAGTATCTTAGCAGCTGATTTTAATCTGAGATATCGGTTATACCCAGCAGGCTTTGCAGTATATACCCAGTCCAATATCCAGTGTTATGCAAAGACAAAGTAAGAGGTTGAGATTATTTTTTATAGTCAAATGACAATATATAAGGCTCAGAAACAAAAGCAATAACGCCCCAAACTTTGGAAGAACAGATAAGGCCAATTTAATTTGTCAAAACTTCACTTGAAGCTGTATTTTCATATTAGAGGACTGTTTTGGCCAACCATTTTTGACCAAAAAATTCTGTGTAGTCAAAAACCCTCTGTGAATGTAGATGGTCTTGCATGGCTATTTTGGCCCTTAAATTTTTATCAGCTTAAATTTACTTGTGAGTTTGTTTCAGTTTTAGGACTGACCTAAAAACTTTAAGGCCAACCAGTTTTGACAACAAACTTCTCATTGAAGAAGTAGGTTCATTTGAAGTATTGTTCTGGCCTATGATATTTGACAAAATCTTCTAATAAGTTAAAATATTGATATTAAAAGGAAGCGATTTTTTCCAAAACATCTTGTATGGAAGACAGTTTATGTTAAGGATTGTTCATGTTAAGGACTGTTTAGGCCATATGTTTTTGATGAAAACATACTACATAACAAGTAATAGCTTTAGTGTACATAAGCCTTAATTGGCCTTTGGTTACCTATCATTTAAAAGCGTTCTATTATATCTTTGATAAGCAACACAATTTGAATTTGTAAAGATTTAATTTTTGCATATTTTACGAATGTGATAAAATCTAAATTAAGGTAGTAGGTGCCTTTTAAGCATGACATCCGGTTCAAAATTGACCTTCCCCGGGATGGGAGTGGTGGTCACTTGATAGGCTTATATAGAATTTTTTTTTTAATCTTCATGTCAAACCACGTAGCCCAGGGCTTGAGATATTTTGGAATATATAATTATGTAGTGGACCTCTACTAAGATAGCTAAATCAGAACCGCCAGGTCAAAATTGACCAGTTATGCTATTGATAACCTTGTTTTATAGCCAATAGTAGCTAGGGGAATGATATCTTATTTTTATTTGCAACTCTGGTACAATTCGTTGTTAATTTGTTCAAATTTTGTTTTTACATGATGAAAATTTAAATTTGTCTTTTACTACATCGAAACGAAATTTGCAGTTTTGAGTAAATGACATGGTCTTTGACCATTTTTCCTGATTCCATACACGCCGCCATCCCTTGTTGTATTGTTCTTTTGCATCAGCAAGTTGTAGGTATAATGTTTAAATGAATTAAAAATAATGAAAACAAAAACAACAATAACAGTACCACTAATAGTAACATTATAAATAACAATTGCAGTAACTATGACAATAACTATGACAGTAACTATGACACAACAGTAACTATATCAGTAACAGTAACTTTAACAGTAACATTAACTTTTACACAACAGTAACAATAAAGTAACTATATCATAACTAGAAATAACGGTAAGAATAACAATTACTATAACAGTAACTCTAACAATAACAGTAACACCAATATTTATAACAATAAAGTAATTTTAACAATAACGATAACAGTAACAATAACAATATAAGTAATAACAATTATAATAAAATATTTAACAGTAACAGTAACTATAGTATAACAGTCACCTTACAGTAACTAAAGCACAACAGTAACAATAACAGTAACTATAACAATAACGGTAAAAATAACAATAACTATAACAATAACGGTAAGAATAACAATAACTATAACAATAACGGTAAGAATAACAATAACTATAACAATAACGGTAAGAATAACAATAACTATAACAATAACGGTAAGAATAACAATAACTATAACAATAACGGTAAGAATAACAATAACTATAACAATAACGGTAAGAATAACAATAACTATAACAATAACGTAATACTCTTAACAATAACGGTAACAATAACATAACAATAACGGTAAGAATAACAATAACTATAACAATAACGGTAAGAATAACAATAACTATAACAATAACGGTAAGAATAACAATAACTATAACAATAACGGTAAGAATAACAATAACTATAACAATAACGGTAAGAATAACAATAACTATAACAATAACGGTAAGAATAACAATAACTATAACAATAACGGTAAGAATAACAATAACTATAACAATAACGGTAAGAATAACAATAACTATAGCAATAACGGTAAGAATAACAATTATATAACTAAACATAACAGTAACTAAACATAACAGTCACCATAACAATAACGTAAGATAACAATAACTTAACATTAGGTAAATAACAATAACTATAACAATAACGGTAAGAATAACAACTAACGTATACACTATAACAATAACGGTAAGAATAACAATAACTATAACAATAACGGTAAGAATAACAATAACTATAAACAATATCGGTAAGAATAACAATAACATAACAATAACGGTAAGAATAACAATAACTATAGCAATAACGGTAAGAA